>JAPYYS010001404.1:0-26162 GCA_030522525.1 Campopleginae sp. 14b
AGTTCAACGTCGATCGGTCCATGTTATGTAAAAAATAGGGAATAAAAGAAATAATCTACAAATTTGTGACGATGTTGAAAAAAATAGGAAAATTGTTGGTGCCAAATTGAAGAGCGGAATGAAATTAAAAATGCTCCTCTGTTTTGTCGAGCTGATAGCTTGAGGGGTGAAAAATAAACAGAAAATAGTGGGAAAGCAATCGTGTGAAGGATCTCGCATTGGCAAAAGGGACAAAGCATTCTCCCCACTCGTGGAGACTGAAGATTCCGTTTGAGATAAAACCCGGAGCGATTAACGTAGAAAAAAAAATTAAAGCTTCTCCGCATAATCTTTCTTTTTCACTCCTTCATCCTTTGTTTATTATGTTTTCTCACCTTAGTTTTATCGTCTCGTTTCTTTCCTCATTCCCAGTTCGAACTAAACAGCATGAAGAAAAAATCAATTAAACCTTAACGTGATAAAAATTGTCATTTAATTCTTCGACAGTCAGACGCGACAATTTTTCCCGAATCTTAATGCACGAGACCAAGAGCTCTCGCTCTCGTTAATCTTTCGGTCCAAAAAAAAACCCTTTCCCGCTGCCTTTGAATAATAATCCAGCAGCTTTCGTGCTCTCTCGTCGTTCGTCAAGCTCAACGACGATTGGAACTCGAGAAATTAGGTGACGAAATGAAGACAGCAAATATTTTGTCTCGTCTAATTCCTGAGCGTTATTCCCGCAAGAGTTGACGTGTCGGTTTGTTTTTCTCTGTACATGGCTCAACGGAGAGAGACAAAATTCTCGATACTGACGAAAGCGAAAGGAAAATTGGAACTGCGGAAAAGTGCATCCGCAATGCACGTACCGGAGAGCAAACTTTCCGAGAATTCGAGTGTTTTTTTTCATTTTTTCAAACGATAATAACGTGTACGAGGAAAAAATAAAAAAGTTAGTCAATGTTCGTAGTTATTCGATCGAGAAATAGTCTCTGAACCAAAAATTGTAGCCAACGTCTTGACGAACGTTCCAGTATCAAATTGAATTTTCATAATTTATTTTTTTCCCACTAACGTGCCAAAGGCCTCATTCATAGCGATAACAAGAAATGAATAATGTAATTGGAGGGTGAAAAAAGTAGAATATAGATTCATTTATCGGCATCGAGTAACTTTGTCGTTCCGTAAAATTTCGTTGGTTCAATTAACTAAAAATAAAACGATTTGCATCGTTGATGGAAAGTGAAGGGAATAAGGAAACGAAGAGTTGGGTGACGGAAAAAGTTTGCCATTTATTAATCAATAAATAATAAATTTTACATCGATTCGCACATAAAGATGCTGTAGGAGTCCTTAATTTACACAATTTCATTAATTAACGTCAGGGTGTTTGCAATTCGCTTGGAATTCGCAGACGAAGAATAATACACACTCATGCCTTTTTGTATACAACACACACGGAGCCACATGTTTGACCAAAAATATACGCGATCGACCCGAAGGCGCTGGGAAATGGATAAATAATCGCACATGTCATTCTCCTTCATTCTGTGGCTCACACACTCACCAACATATACGAGCATTCTAAATCGTAGCACCCTTAGGGCTCTGAGTGCTGGAATATAAAGGGACGTATTGTATGTCCGGTTTCTTCTCTTATCCCCTATAAATATATATTGACTATATATACACATTTTTGGCATTATTCTCCGTAACGATGGATATCGTGAAGATTGTATCTCGTTGTTAATTAATCCGCTTCGTCCGGGCCGATCTCAATTTTGCCCAAAATTCACCACAATCAGAATGTTCGTTTCTCTTCGATTTTTCGTACATTTCGGAGGGTGTTTTTGTTTTAATTTGTTGATCTATTTTTTATGGCTCGATATCGATTGAAATAAATGCATGAAACAGACGATCCTCGAGATCTGTTAATTCGGCTATGAATAATAAACGATTAGCCACATTTATACGAGCTGGAAAGCAATGCCAAGGAACATTCGATTTTTCGTTTTTTTTGGCTGGTCTAATCTTTCGGGCAGAATCGCTCCGCTGAATCTGCATTTTTTTCCGCATTATGTGCGGCAAAAACGATCGACCGTTTTGCATTGGATTTCACTTTATTTGGGGCTTTGCGATTGACTATAATTTCGACGTATTTTAACGCTTTTGTATAGCTTGAAAAAATTTCTCGTCCAGTCGGAAACTCGATCTGCTAACTGGACCTTTTTCTTACTGCGATTAATTAGGCTTTTTGTTGTTAGAGTGTGCGCTGAAAGCGTCGAGGGATGCTCCGGAAAGCAACGACTCGCCGGCTTTAATATTTTTCTGCGCGAGACATTTTTTGCTTGGAAGTGTAAAGCATCTTTAGTCCTTAAAGTTTCGGCTACAACGGGAGAGCGTTGTTTACGAATGGAACAACGAGCGAGGAGAAACATTGATACTTGTGTCTCGTTTTTCATAATAAACTGGAAAAGCTATGAAGAGAGAGAGAGAGAGAGAGAGAGAGAGAGGGAAAAAGTTCTGAGGTTATTCAGAGAACAAAAAAGAAGCCGATGCGAAGAACAAGACAGGGAGAAAAAAAGGGAGGAGTAAGTCGAGTAGGAAAAATGGGGACGAGAGGGAAAAGAGCAAGCTTTGGAAATATTGTCGTTGCGTATTTTACCCGACGTGGCGAGACTTTTTTCTTTCTCTTTTGCTCCAGCGAGAAAAAAATGAGCTTCGTAGAGACGCGCAGACGAAGAAAAGCTTAGGGACCAAAGCTTTCGTGCTCTGGATGCAACGAACAAGATAAAAGGATCGTACAATTGTAAGGGAAAACAAAGAAACAATGCAGGGCAGGAGGAAGAGCGACGCTAGCGCTACTCGCGAGCATCCTGTTGTCGTCGATGCAGCCGGTTCTCCACTGCTCTCCCCCGAGGACAACGCCGCAAGGCTCCACACGAACGTGGCTCTTGTTTCATCGAATTATGAACTTGTCATTCCCTCTCCATCCGTTTCCTTGGACAGTGTCCTCCTTCTTTTAGATATGCATCCCGGGCTCTTGCCCCTGTTGCCATCGTTTTCATGCCCACCTGGCGACAAAAATCGAAACCCAAAACATTTCACATACGCACTGATGCCTAGGTTGCCGCCTCATTTTCACGTTTATTTCTCTTCTTTTTATTCGCGCCTTCTAAATATGCACAAATTCACGAAATCCTTCACATTAATTACCGGCTATCTTATTATCCCAAAACTCTAACGAACCGCCAACGTTGCACGAACAACCAAGAAAACATTTCCAAACTGAGCCCCACGCTGTTTAACTATTCTTCTCGTTTAGCCACTTTTTGTTTCACTCTCAGTCTCGAAATTGTTTCCCCGCATTATTCACGCTCTCACGATGCACCCAAATAATGTACCAGTGGCGAAACATAAACTCAATTAATCTCTCGCTGACGATTCTGATCCTCAGGAGTCATTTTTTTCTGGATTTTTTCGTCTTACGACCAATTACTAGTTCGATTTTGAGATCGCATAAAAATAGATTGCAGCAGTTGATTTTCATTTAACGAAAAGTGAGAAAATCAAATTTTTCCAAAAATAAATCGAAAAATTGATAAAATTTAGTAGAGAAATAAAAATGTCAGACTTTTACCTGACGCTCGTCGTCCTCGTTTGACTAAGGCTTGGATGTCTTTTGACAGGTGGAGTGTATTCCCTTCTAGGACAACAGCAGAACCAGTTGCCGCAAGCAGCTGCGAAAAAACTGTCTCGAAAGTGCTTGGACATGAATCCATAGACAATGGGATTGATGCAGCTATTGAAATATGCCATTAGTTGGAAAGCAGTGTTCAAATGTTTGAAAGTGCCCATAGTCGGAATGATATTGTAGGCGGTAAGTACGTTGTCAATGAGAAGAGGACTCCAGCAAACAGCAAAGAGTACGACGACTGCGACGAGCATTTTAACAACTTGTTTCATGGTTCGCGATTCATTTTCTGTTCGTGGATCATTCCCCCGACGTCCACTTCGCCCACGACGATTTGTTCCTCGTCTCGTGGTCATAGGAATGCATTCACCGTTGCTCGCTGCGGCTCTATTGTTCGGACTCCGAAGCCTGAAGTCATTAATTTGTTATCTTTTTTTATTATAAAGAGTATCTGGACAATAAATTAATAAAAATTGTCGAAATCTTGTCGCTAATGGAAGAAAAAACGAGTTTAATTTATTTCTTGCCAAGAAGCTCCCCCCATGGAAAATTTTAAACGTCGTTCGGTGGTTGAAAAGGAAAATGAAAGAGAAGATTTGAAAAAATGAAAGATCGAGGAGAAAATTCGTACAAGTGGAAATTAAATCTTGAGTAATTCAGCGAAATATTTGCTTCAACTTCCGTATCGACGTGGGCGAATTACGTAAAATAGTGTGTAAGCCCCAAACTTGTCGTAAATTTTGTTCAAAACAAGACTACAACTTTGATATGATATATATGCGATAGCCATGTATTTATATATACGCGTGTACCTTGGATACTTTGGGGTATATATATACATGAGCTGGTCGAGGAGCGATTGCAGTTGTAAACTTAACGAGCTCAAGACTGAGAGACTATTTCAAGGTTTAACGTTGCGAGCGAGCGGTGCAACGTGCAGCAGACTAAAAGGGAGATAGAGAGAGCAAATTTCTGGTTGATGATCGAAATTATCCAGCGGTTGAGCGATAAACTCCACGGAATTTCACGAGCAACTGGGCAGATGGGTGAACGCTAAATCTTCCGTAAACGAAGCAGCTAGAAAAATCATCGCATAGATATTCTTTTCACTACGCAGATTACTGAGTGAAAAGTTGCGAGAAAAAAAAGTCTCGGAGCATATCCGTTAATTAAGCAGTTTGTAAATTCCGTTAAAAACTCGTTATTCCGATGATTTTTGTTATACAATAGAATTAGAACGCCCGGTATAACGCCGAATAGTCTTAAATGGAACAGTCTGGCGCGTAGGCTCCCAATTGTTTCGTACAAGGTGCCGGCACCGAGATATTTATACACTATATGGAGCGATTCGCCGATATTGAGCTTTAGCGGAAAAAGGATGGGCGAGTAATATTGAAATTCTCCAGAGAATTGCTGATTCCCTGGGAGATGAGATTGGCTCGAATATTCGGTGCAGTAAACGCGCCACTCCACTTTACCAAGAGTTTTCCTATTTTGGCTTATTTTACATTTTCGATATAGTATGGTTATGGCCTTTGATAGAAGCTTTCCAAAATCGTATGTCAGAGCTCGAAATCGAGCCTATGGGAATAAAATGTGTAGTGCGAAAGACACGTATAGAAAAAAGTCAGCCCATTTAGTTTGGTGATTCTCCTACGCGATACGTTCGATCGTAAACTCCGGGCCTGCGAACTCCAAGGTCACCATTTTCTGCTTTCGAGCTATTTTTCCCCATGTGTTCAACTATCGACATATTTACAGGCTTTCCCTATTTTTTGCAGCATCTTCATAGGCTTCCTAAGCAAACCAACGCAATTCCAAGATTCAGCCAGTTCATGGAAGAGCCAAAGATCGAATGAGATCAAAAATACGATTTTTTGATAAAGAGTCCTCGATGTTTTTGCTTAAAACTGAAAATAAAATTCAGATTGTTGAAAAAAAAAAAAAAAAAAATCAAAGCAAAAAAAATTGCATTTTTTTGATGATTATTATTTAAGGGTTATAAGAAAAGAAATAAATTCATACTTTGAAACGATCAAAAAGTGGAGAATTGAAAATAAAATTCAGGGTGTTAAAAAAAAATGCGGCGCAAAAAAAAATTGCATTTTTTTAATGATAACATTTTGCTAGCAAGAAAAATATGAAAAGCGGAGATAACTCTGGTAAAAGTGATACTTTGAAACGATAAAAAAGTGAAGGGTAGAAAAACGGTTAAATATGAAAAAATCAAACTTACGCGTGTCTCGATGTCATGTGGTATCGCCGTTTCATAACACGCCAAATTTCCCAACAAATGGCAGTATAACAGAATGCCATAACAAGGAGCGGTACAACGAGAACCAGGAGAAGCATATAGAGCTCATGTAGCCTCCAGAGGGTCGGAGCATCCGTGTCTCTGACACACCAGAAAGCTGGAAATCTGTGGCCCACCGCTTTGTGCCTCTGGGTATTAAATAAATTCAAATTTCAAGCCTCGAACTATATGAAATCCTCGAGGAGGTATGAATTTTATTTTCCAAATTTCCAAAAAAAATTTTGACGACTTTTCTTCTGAAAATTGAACGACCTGACCGATTGTTTAATGAAAAAATCTTTGTGCTTTATAATTGAGTATTAAAATCGAATATTCCTTCGAATTAAACAAAAAAATGTTTAAAAAATATTTTTTATCGCAGGAAATGAAACTTTTCAAAGTTCCCTTGACATTCTTTCTCTCGATACTTATTCTGTCTATAAAAAGACTATGTATCCAAATTTTATTTTCGACATGATAATTTCAGGGTAACAATAACGAGAAATAATGGACGGTTCGTAAGAATGTGGATAAAAAAGTTTACCTGTACGAAGAGCATTGGCACAGCAAGTAGAAACGACGTCGCCCACGTTATCATGACTATACGCCTTGCTTGACTGATGGTACAAGTGTACTGGGCTCTCATGGGATGTACAATCGCGTAGTATCTACGATCAACATGTCCACAAAGATTTAATATTATTAGCAATTTGCTTATCCCAGTATGTCGTTCCAAACAATATTTTTTGCCCAGACTTGCTTAAATTTAATTTTTCGAAAAATCCGCTCGAAATCTGAGGCACGGAATTTGAAGAGAAAAGATCCCCGCACATAAAACTTGAATTTTCCGGGAGCTGCGCACGATGAGAACGCGCGGAAATTCAGGAGAAAAGAAAAAAATCACTTGGCGTAAGGATTTGAATATTTATTTATGCAAACGTATGTGAAAAAAAATAGTTTTTCTTCAAATTTGGAATGGAATATTGTTGGCAACGATCGCCAGTTGCGATCAAGTGCTGGAGCCAATCGATCGGGTTACGAGAAAGATAAGAAGCAGAAAAGAGCAGAGAGTTTTTTTTTTTTTTTTTTTTTTCATTATCAGTGAGTAAGTCTTGAGGTAATGATCGCGTTGAGCTTGACTACTGCGAAAAGGCAAAACGAAGGAGGAATCACGGAAGAAGAGCATGTTACTTTCGTTCTTCACTTTCCTCTGTTTGTCCTTTTTCCCTATAGACGACTGCATGGGGAAATATCTCTGATGAGCCGAAGGATCGAAACTACCAGTTTCTCATGAATATAAATCGCGAGCAAGTCTCAGTCCCATATGTAAATGTCAGTGTGTATGAATGCATGCATGACGTTCCCGAAGATATGCGAGTTCAATCGTCTCCTTCCGAACTTGCACATTTTTTAGTATTTTCTTATATTTTTATTTATTGATATTTTTTTCTACCCCTCCGAACGTTTCGCCATGCAGCATCATGGGAGCTTGGATTTCTCATCATTGTACGAGCCAACGAAGCATTTTTTACCCATGCAGTATGAGATTTTAAAGAACACAGTGATAAAATTCGAAAGCTTCGACATTGAGTGCTCGGATAAAATCGTTATCCTTCCAAATCTGTTTTTTTGTTCTTCTTCGCAACTTCTTCGCCTTTGAACTCGCACTTTGGGGGCCACGAAATAAGTGTCTCGAATATGAATATCAACATTTTTTAATAATTCTCTTGATAATCTCATGAAATATAAATATTGGCAAGTTTTTGACAAACAGGAATTTTAACCTCAATGAGTCTTATTAGACAGCTCGTTATCTATTTTACTGTTGACTGATCATCAAAGCCTCGAGAGGATTTTGAAGAAAAACTCCGAGGAGTTTGCTGGATTGTCAGTAGCGAATTAATTAATTGGTCTGTTTTATTAATTCAATGGAAAGTTCGAAAGTAATTCAGTCGCTTGTGCAACCGATTGTAATGCTTGGAGCGTATAATTGCCAAAGGAAGTATACGACGAAAAGAAAAATCGGATTTCACCGAATCTCTATCAACAAAAAAGTTTGAATACATTTGCGAAGACTTCTCATAGCTGAATCATTTAAAATGAAATATCCACAGATCAAATGGAATCTCAAGAGGATTCTCCATCGTTGGATTGTAATTTGTATCCACAGGGGAGCTTTTCATGTCTGTTGACAATTAACGTTAGCGGTATCGTTTCCAACGAGGACTAAAATGAAGGAACTAAAACTAATGAATGTACAGGATGCTACAACATTTATTTTCATCGTTTGGATCACGAAATCATGAGGAGAAATGTTTTTTTTGCTCTGTGTTGTTCCTGGAATGATTTTTTCTTTTGAAAACGTTAACGATCACCTCGATCCTGTTCGTTAATAAATTCTCCCCGGTAAATCATCGAGGGAAATTTGCAACGTTCCCAAATAATGATTCAAAATATTTGTCTTCGCAATCCGTCGATCCGCTAATCTCCGTGAGTCGTGGAAATGATTATTGCAACATCCTCTGAACGAGAAACGTTCGAACAAAGCTCCAATGTTTGATCGCAAAACAGTAGCGAAGTTCTGATTCTCTTTCCGCTTATGTTTGACTTACCGCTCGATTGACATTGCAGTAAGCGTGAGTACGGAGCATATCGCAGACACGCTTTGCATGTAGTGAACCGATTTGCACAGGAATAGTCCCATGGTCCATGTGAAAGAGAAAAGCTTCGCAATCTGCGAACAATTCAATAATAAAACGAAACGTTATCTCTTTTCTCCCAGATCCACAGGCGAGAATAAAAATTAAACTAATAAACAAATGATACCGAGTCACTCGGATCCAGGCTGGAAAATTTTTCTGGAGCGAAGAGAAAAGTTTTAATTCACCAAACGCGGATCACAACGAAACTAGTTTTCTGGCAGAATTAAATCTCATGCCATTCGCTAAGTTGGAAACTGTACAATTATTTTAAATAAAAAAAGTACCGAAGAAAACACATTCTAGTAAGAGTTATGAGCCTGCAAAATGGCCTGGATCACTGTGCCTGGAAAAACTGTAGAACAGCAATCTTATGGTTAATTTTCCATCAACATTGAACATTTTTTAATTAAATTGTACCGAGTTATGAAAAAACTGAGTCCTGATGCATAAAAAGCCAAGAGCTCACGGTCACGGTCTCCGTACGACGTAGAGATTATTAGTATACTTTTTACGACATCAAATTTGTGGCATAACGTCCTCAAAAATTTAGCAAATTCCGCGTATACTTGAGACAAACTGTTTTATAGTAATTTACATAGTCGCAATAGTTCCACAACAAATGAACATTTTGTTACACAATTTCTTGGCTTTTGTGTCAGCAATTTTTATAAAGCCACCTGCATAGTAGAGAATGCCCATAAAAAAGAAGAAAATAGGTACAGGGAAGAGAGAGGGAGAAGGGGGCGGAAGTATCTGAACTGTATGCAACAGAGAATCACGAATTCGCGAAAAAATGCTCTTCCTCGAACTCAAGAGCAATCTGCCCAGCATCCTCTCATCCAGTCTTTCTTCCCTTCTGCACTTTCCTTCCTTCTTTCCCATCAACAACGTCTACAACTTGAATGTTTACCCATATATATGTGATAAGGTTTCTTCTTTCCCCCCATGTGAATTCTACCCTCGAAATTTTTCACACTTTTTCATCCCCCTCGTCCCAAATATACAGATGAACGCATTGAAAACCTCGTATTCCTTTTCTTCTGCCTTTTTCTCTTCTGACCCTCATTTTTCCCTCTAAAACCATGTTTTTTTTCGCGTTCACCTCAACACGTGAATTCCATTGATCCGTTGAAAAATAACAAGTTCGTGGACCTTGGCAAAAGCTAAAGTAACAACTTTCATTTTTTATATAAACTTTGCTCTCAATTCAACTTCAATAAAAAAAAAAACCCCTTTCGTTCAAAACTTATCAACTTTATTATTTTCCTCTTCGAAATAATATATTGCCAATAAATATTTTCTGAACTATTCTACACTTTATTATAGACGATGAAAAACAGCCCACAAAAATTGCATCTCTCCCTCGTGGCTCACTTTGTCATCTAGTTTTTTTTTATTTTCGAAATAAAATCAACGATTCTTCCATCATCCAGAAACTTTCTGATAAATTTTCAGTGGCGAAAATTAAAAAATAAACTAATGCACCATGGAATTTTGAAGATCGATAAAACTTTCAAATCTTTTCTCTCATTTCACGATAATTCCTGCAACTTTTTTCTGATTTTCTCCGAACCATCTGCTGATTTATAATTCGTCTTTATTTTTTGTCCACATTTTTTATCACCAGTGAATTTTTCAAGGTGAAAAATCAAAGGGGAAAGGATTTTTTTATATTATCGTGGACTTTCGCGAATAAAAATGGTAGAAATAAAATTTTAATATCATTCGAGGAACATGATTGATCGATCAATCGCGAATGCATCGCTGTATGAAAGTTTAATTCCAGATTGCACATCTTCTAGTAATAACCCACGTATTTTGCTTGGAGAACGTTCCCACCGGTGGAAATTCACGCACGTGCCAACATCCTCGTGTCAGTCTTATCTCTCCAGGTGATTAATTTCATTTCGAGGTATCGTGCGATGAGACCATTGAGATATTTTCTCTCCCTAACCAAAGAAAGATACGAATCGTGTGAAAAAAAAGAAATACAACAAACGCAAGTTGAACAGATTGAAAACTCTCGCGCATACGACGAGCTGCGTGACTGAATGGGCTGAAGCTTTCCTTCTTCTTTTATCGTATCTTATTTCGTAATATGAAAAATGTTTTTTTTTCTAAAGCTACGAGGAAAAAAATTATACGAGCACAAACGTTTTTCCTTCATTAATTTTTTGTTAATCCTGTTTGTTTAGTTTTCCTAGTTTATTCGGTTTTCCCCTCTAAAGTAAAAACTAACGTGGCCAGCTTTTAATACATTTATCGATTGGCACAAATGGGGTCCGGAGTCTTCTTCTATTTTCATTTTCATTTTTATTATCAATCAGTTCGCCTCGGTGGATGTAGAGAAGGAAAAATCAGAGTGGAGTAGACAGAGCGGATGAGACGAGGAACAAACAAGTGCGAATGTATTTAACGTTTCGAATAATTCACAAGAGAATGCCAAGTATCTGTTAATTATTGTGCTGACTCATTAAAGTTTGGTGAAATCCAATTACTCCATTAAAGTTAAAGCTCTGGCTGCCAAAGGTTTCTAGGAAATATAAAGCCTCATGGCACGACGAAAACTCTCTCATTTCCATGGTGATTGGCGTAACTTTGTTCCAGCCGAGTATCCCAGTTTCGGATTCACAGTGAGAGGCTTTTTATCAAGTATATATATGCAGCGAATGGGTATCGAAGAATCTACGTTTAATTAAATAAATCAGCTGTTTCAAAATTCGATTTTACACATTCTTCTCTCTGCAACGAGTTTTCCATTCGGGTGGAAAACTTTTATTAGTCAAATGAGAAATTTATCGAGTCAAAAGAGAGGGTAATTGTTTGGATGAAAAGAGAGGCACGTTTTTTTCCTGTGAGCAGTGTAATGAGATTTTCTCTACAGATTCTTGGAATTTCTGGGTCCCTGGAAACTCTGTGAGCCTTTGAAAACCATGAAATTTCATTAACCCGTGCAATTGTTTACGCGAGACAAAAATTTCGAGAAAAAAATACTGGAAACATTAATTTAGCGCGACAAAGATTTTTTTCATTATCGTTCAAACTAAAATTCAATGGATTAGACTGTTGGCAAGATGCTGTGATACGAAAATATTAATAATTGAATAATTGGACAAAGTAAACAAATGGAAAAAGCTGTGTAGACACTTTGAGCAAAAAGAAAATAAATAAAATCGAGTGTCGTCGTTGTAACACGTTGTCGAATACGTAACTGCCAGAAAACGTCACGTGTTTATTTTAGAAATTAGTTCCAGGAACGCGGTGGACCATTGCTGAATGGCTGCCAACAAAATGCTGTCAGGTCAGTGCTGTCCAAACGTGCGAAAAATCTTTTCATCTGCTTGACAAGTCTAGAGCAGGAAAACAAAATCGTAAATTTGTGATTGTTGATGGACATTTTTATTTTTCGTTTCTTCTCGATTTGTTTATCGTTGGCTTGGCGCACGATGAAGTTCCATTCGTGAAATGGTCGAAAAAGAAATTAATCTTGCAATCTTGCACGTTTTTTTTTTCTTTTTTGAATTTTTTTTCTCATTTTACAAGTTTGTACCTCTCAGCGTGAGAAATGATGATCGTTCGGCCGCAGTTTCATCTAATTCCACGTGCAATTTCCTAGGCCATGGATAGCGAAATAACGGTCGAACGAAACGAAGGTTTTGAATATCTATCGAATAGTTTAGCTGCTGGCGAGCTAGCGCAGCCACAGCTTGGGCAGATGTCTCGTTGCATCTGCAATTCCCGATAATGTCAATGCACACGAATACCGTATTCTGTATTATTTTGGACCTGCGGTCTACCTGTAGATGAATTTCGACTTTTTTTAGTTTCATCGTGTCACTATTTGCTCTCGTTCACACACTCTGACGTTGGCAAGAGTTTTGTCCACAAGGAGTCGGTCCTAATGCACTTTTGGGTGTCACTTGCACGCGAGTAAATGGTGAAAAGAGTTTAGTACTAACTTTTAGTTGGTTTAGCAGCAGCAGAAAGTCAAAAAAGCTCAGAGCTTGGTCACCCATCCGAGTACTGGCTTTCACCACCAAAAAGTCCATTTTTTCACTTAACAATCATTTTGCCATGGATGAAAGTTGATTTTTCCGGTTTTAGAATAAAACCGGTTGGAATAAAAAAAAACGTTCATGAGTTTTGGTCGATGAGGTTATGGAGTGCGTGCGTCGATGATTCTGGAAACGTGTCGATTCGAGCTCGAAAATTGCATGCGCATTCTTCTAATTTCTCCGTTAACGCAACCATCCGTTTAAAATCCCAGCAGCCAGTGCGAAGCCCCATAAAACACGATTTTCGAGAGCAAGAGAACGCGAATGTTCTCCCCAGAGACTAGCATAGTGAATATTCGCAACTGCCGTCATAATATAAAAGCACGTTCGTGTATAGCGATGGAAAAATAAAAAGGGACGGCAGGGAGGCCAGGGGAGCGGGGCCGAGATACAAGTTGACTGAGATAGTCAACTTGTACCTTTCTGAAAGTGTTGAGATGGCTATAAGGTTTCCCGTTACGTGGGAGTTCGCTTGTGCCGCGATCCTTAATTAGACGAGCGCGAAACAACCGAAGAGAATGAGTTTCCGAGGCTAACGAGCAATTCCGATACAGCTGAGCTTTTCCACTCGGCTTTTTAACAAAACTCGTATATTATAATTATACTGGAGCATACATTTGGCCGATAAAAATATCGTCGTCCCTTTTCTATTGGCTCCGTTTCCACTCTTTATGCTGGACTCATATTTCTTACCTTTCTTCTGCCGTCATTTCCGCTTCGATGTAATCCTAAACTTTCACCAACTTTTATTATTCCAGCAATAATAATGTAGTTGTTAATAATTGAAAAAGTTTCTCGTTCGCCATGAGTTGCCGTTCCGGTGGCGGTTCCAAGGAAAATATGCAAATTTTTTTTTACCTTGCCACGATCTCGCACGCATCTATGAATTTTTTGCCCAAGCTCGTAAGATTTTTCTCAGCAGAATCACGTATGGAATCAGAAGAAGCAGACTCACGTATACCTGGACTGAATGGACAATCGGAATTCCCCAAAGATCTGCCAATTTCTCTCTGACGACCAACCTTCTCTGGCAGAAAACTTATCGGGAATATATCTCGTCGAGGTTTCATCGGATTCATAGAATGGTAGAAAAAAAAAAGGTTGCGATCCACTCTGGAATCGAGATGGTTCTCGTGCTCACTCGAATATCGCCTCTTTTTTCGCACATAGTTGTGTTGCAAAAAAACAACGATTCTATACCTGCCCTCAGGCCTAAACTATAAAAGATGGAAAAACGTTATAAGCAACTTTTTTGTAGGAAATTTGATTCTCAACAATATTTGTCTCATCTTATTTTTCTCTATTCCCGACCGTTTCCGAAGTATGTCCAAAAAAACGCGCTAACTCATCAATTTCGCTTACCAATCGCGAGGGAATTTTATTTCAAAACAGAATACACAGGATGGAAACGTTGAAACAAAATTCAACGGTATTTCTTTGTTTGCATCATTGATCTGAACCCTTGAGGCCACAAATCGCCATTCGTCCCCGGTCATGGTATCAATTTCCATCGTTCGGGAAATTGATCCTGCCGATTGACTATATGGGAGAATATTTTTCATCCTCATGGGCACGTGCCAGTACTAATGATCATAAAGAGACATTAAGTAGCAAAAAATCCCAACCTTGTCCTGAACATTCCACAATCATTTTTCCTCATTCACCATGAGAATTTCAACCACGCAGAAAAACTGAATGAGGTAAGGAAAAAAAAAAGGAACGTTTCAAATTGATTTTAATCGAACGCTGTGAGCTCGAAAGTTAATACAACGGAATCGAAATCTCGAAAATACACCAACAACATTTTTTTCTAGAACGAGCAGGCTGGAAACTTTCTGCGTGATTTCTCACGCTGGACGTAGTCGATGAATCGATTTCTTTACGTTTTCTCCAGCGCAATAATTTAATTATTATTCATGCGATTGAAAGTTGCAATGAAAAAAGCTGAGCTGTCGAACGCGATAGATAAAAAAGTAACGGGTCCTGTGTGCCGGAAATTCAATTTACAAAGGTGTTGATAATGATAAAGCCGATGCAGTGTAGCGAAGCGAGTAACGTCGATTACCGTTTGCTGGAAAAGTGTCAAACGCTCTCTCGCCTCTTGAAATTTCGTCATGAATTTATTTTTTCCTCGTTTGGTTTTATGATTATTTTGCACGCCATGCGAAATCATAAACGATCCTGAAAAGTCTCTCTCATGAGGATAATACAAATTAAATTTAAAAAAATTGAAAGGGGCCGGGAGCCCCAGGAACGATGTCAAAAAAGCTTGCAATTTGCAAATCTCTACGAGACAATTGCTGGCCCACGTGGTACGCAGGTTTTTTTTATTATTTCTCGTGGATGGGGTTCATAAATATGTATTCATCCCTGATAACCCTGGAGACTGATGCCGTTCCGTGACATTTATTTAAAACATGAATGAATTGATGATCCTGATGCTTGAGATAATTGACGGAAAAAAAAAAATGATTTCCCAAAGCGCTCGTGTATATCATTTGTCAGTGAATATTTCTATTCAAAGAAAAGAAAGTTCTTTTCAAGTTGCATTGAATTTTCATCCATCTCCAGCTGTCAAATGGCTGATGTATTATTAAACATAAATCACTTGATTTATCGTAATGACACGTGACATGACTTTATGCGATCGTAAGCTAGGGAATATCCTCTTTGAGATGATACTCAAAGTCACGAGGGTGTCACGAGAAACGTGTTGTTTATGAGACCCCTTAACTCGTCCTTCCATTCTCCTCTCCAGAAACCACTTTTTTATGGGCTTGAAATCACTAAAGGCACAAACTGTGCGCCAATGCCGTTGCAGCATAAGCAACAGGCTCTTTTATACACACCAGCATCAATCAGCTTTACTATTTCTATAACGACCACCCATTCATTTAATTATCACACTTCCTTCCTCTCCTTTAGCTCCGTCAGGATATTTTTTTTTTTTATACACCTTGTTACATGACGATTTTGAAATCTGGTTCTCGAATCAATGAAATTTCTAGTTTCCTCGAATATTTATTGGGCTCTCTAGGAAATTATTATCGCAATTATATTCCACGTAATGTCGAGGAAAAAATATGATTTCTGTTTGTCGTTATGGAGCCAAACGTTGACATTTTTCGTCGATATTTTATGCAATGCTTTTTTTATTGAAATGAATAGCGTCATTCATATCGAATCATTGGGAAGGCGACAAAAGACGAGGAAGCAAGTTGCGGTCAATGTAAATTTGACAGCCGACAGGAGGACCCGTCATGTATTTATGGTGGGGATAATAAGATGATTTCTCATAAGATTCCCACGACTGTTACGGTGTCCATGGCGGGATCCACTACGTTAAAGGGAATTGGTATTCTGTCACAGTGACTACGTGAAAGGAGTGACAAATTCCCGATGTTTCTCAATGCTCCCTTCAAGAAATCCCTCGTGGGACATGTGCTCGAGTATTTTTTGGGGTTTGCCAGAACGTTCCTACCCTTTTTTTTCTTTTCTTTTCTCTTTCCCCCTTTTCTCTTTCTCCCGTTTTCTCATCACTTTTCTCGAGATAATAAATAGCCGGCCGCTTCTCGCCCTTCTTCTGCCCTATCTTTTCAACCGATTTTTCTCCTAGACGATCTTTTCGCGTCTCCAACGCACGTGAATTTCAAATTCTGACGTTCTTTACCATTTTCTTCGCCCCCGCATTATCCTGCTCCTTTCCCTTTTACAGGTTGCTGCAAAAATTGCCATCGCACCGGGAGTAATGGGAGAATTTGACAGTAACAATCGTTCATTCGAATTGCCGCTAAAAGTTCGAGTGAAATCCGTTAAATCATGAGAAACTTTCTGCGGTTGAAATAAAATATTTCACAACTTTTCGGTAACGGAATTCCAGAGCTCAAAAAGTCCGAAACACGAAAAGTCAATCCGTTCGGCTCCGAAAAGGCGAACCAACTATTCTTGTGAGATTCTCTGTGTCAGATACCCCGAGATCCGACAATGAGATCACGTCTAGCTATCCATTGCTCCGAGGGACAGAAATTCCACAATCGAAAGACTGTGCTCTTGTGGGATCCGTTCCGCAGATCGGTCTAAATGAGGGTGACGGTGCAGCAGCATCGCGAGGGATCCCGATCCGTAAATAATTCAAATTACATAAACTTGGTTCTTTTTGCTGACACCCTGGGTCATAGTGACCCGGCAGTAAGTTTCAGCGCTAATTATTCTCCTCTGTTAGAAATACTTTCGAAGAATGCCAACGTTTCTTCACTAAACTTAATGACAAGCCTCGTGAAGAAAAAAAAAAAACATTTTAATCATTTTTGGAATTTTTTTTTGTTTTTTCTCAAAACAAATCCGTTTTTTCAAAAGGCACGGGACTCTCATCCACGCATTCGTTGCAATATTTGGATTTTACAGCTTATCGCGTGCTCCGAGCCAGAGGCTAATTATAGGATTTTATGATGCAGATTTGATTTTTATGGCTGGCTCTCGGTTAATCAGTGGGCGCAAGGAATTTAAGGGGCGCGAATAAATTGTTCGAGGGAGGGTAAAATAAAAGAAGCCCCCATTAGCGCGATAAAACGTTATTTATTCAGGTTTTTGCTTCGTCCTTTGTTTGTATTTTTGTTGTCCGGTTGTTTCTCTTTTATCAGAAATGCTGGCGATTTTGAGGCTTTCATTTTTGACGTCGTTCAGGCTGGTAATGCGTGCGGCTATTCGTTACTTATGCTCGAAAAAAATTTGGGATATTAGATATCGTTCCATACTCTTTTTTCCAGCTCGTTCATAACAAAACAGTCCGCGGAGTTATCCCTGGCGAGCTGTCAGCTCGAGAAATTCTACCCCATCTAAAAGGGATAAAAAAAATCCACCCCCATTCGGATGGATACGCCGAGGCGAGGAAACAACGAAAAAATGAAGAAAAAACATCTCGTTCATCCGACTAGATTTATATTAAAAAAATTGACCGGTCAAGACAAAGGATACGCGTATGGCCGAATGTATGAGTCAGGAGGGATTTATCCATAGCCCGGGCTCGTCAACAGTTCGCCCCGATCGTTTCGACGAAATAAAATCAGGCAACGTAGTCACTGGAGCTTTGCAACAACAACAAAAATAATATTTTTTTCTCAGGCTCTCGGCTACTATGTTTTCCAAGGTCAATAGAGGAGATGGAGCAACAACGTCCAAACTTCTGCGGAGGACCAGACCATTACTGGGTTGGGTGACCGTGACGAATGCTCAAAAGAAAAAACTACGGATTCTTCACGTTAACGGATAACGGATCCATAGCTTGAAAAAAGAGTGGCTGTTTGTTTGAACCCCCTGGAGGCTCAAAATCGGAACGGGGGTACGCTGAGGGCCAAAAAACTCGATGTACAAACCCTCGGATTAATAAATCAACCGGTTGTGTTTAATTTTGCATTAAATTAACTTCCTCGTCATTTATGCTCAACGTTCCTTATTCCTTGGTGATTTCCACGCTCTCAGAAACTAAGGTTCACGTAAAAACAAAAAGCGAACATAGCTGCTCCAAAGTTGCTGTTACGCCGGGACAAGTTTCTTGCTCATGAGACAATTTTTGTTAACTTGACGTCATCCTCGGTATTAGGGAAGATGCTTTGCCCAGGAATTCGCGCGAGTTTATCTTGAACCTTCGCTGAGTTGGCTGCTAAAGGAAACTCCGTGTGCACTTGGAAAAAAAACAAAATGTTTTTTCGACACAGCATCATTCACTTTGAGGTCGGCTCATTCTTCGAGCCTGAACCATTTTAACGAGTTTGTACTCTCTTTCGGCCACGAGCCTTAACAACCCCTATGGCACTTCACACTTTTCTCCTTTCTCTCACTTCATACCCCTTTTTTATAAACTACTTTTTTATACATCCCCCTTATTTGCTTGATCCTTTAGGAAATATACTGTAGGAAATTCTTTGAAGCCTCCCTCCATGACCCAAATATGGGATAATGTACGCCTCGAATTCCAAGACATCCTGTCTCAATCGCGCGCAATTTTCCGCCGCTTCTGACTCTACAGTGGATTATCATTTCCACCAGAAATTGTTATTTCTCCCATTAAACGCTCTGCCACAGTTATTACGACGTTGCGATCGATACGAACCTTGTGCTCTCGGGAATAAATAAAAAATATATATTTTTCTCCGAACTGCACGCAGGAGGATCGAATGAATTTTCAGAATGCAATTTCAGCGAGGAATTTGCAAACCCTCTGGCTCATTTCTCCCCTACGAGCGCTATCATCGGTCATAAAACGAAAATGTATTCGCTTTGGTACAGAGAGCAACATGATAACACTCAAACAGGCTCATCCCAACTGTGCATAACTAAATTGGATGGAGAATTTTGCTTCGTCCTCTGTCTGCCTCACGGGATTCCCTCAATCAATGATTTCCGAGGCAATAGTTGCCCTCGTTAAAGTCCTCAGATCGTGTTAACGTAGCACACTTAATTCGTCAAACTTTTGCTAATTGTATGGCCGAAAGTATTAATTGAATTGTAACAAGAAAAAGGAGTCGTTGTCATCGATAAATTGCTTCCTCGCCGCACGCATATCGCTTCGTCTAACTTTCGGGCAAACTCAATTTGGCAACTATTTATTAATTCAAGGATATTTGGCCACTTCGAGGATCATCGCCAAGGCTTCGCCCACCAAGGAAATACACAATTATTGTTAAAGCGAAAGGAAATACGAACATAAAGAAAACAGCCTAGGCGAACACTATCTCGTTTCACTTTCATGTACATCAGTGTCTCGAATACTCGCCTAGAATATGTGAAACCAAGCCAAGAGTCGTCTATCATGTGACAGAAGGCTCATCCACCTCTAGAACTCGAGATCAAGTGCACTCGCTCGTTCGTTCGATAAATTGGACCGTTCGCTTCATCGATCGCTTCTTCCACATTTCCTTTTATCTCGATCGTTGCATAAGTTTCAATTTATAATCTTTCTCGAACTAAAACCGAAAATATATTCTACGAAATATCATTTTTCGATAACGATTTACGTGACTAGATGTTTTTTACCAGCCCTCGAGATGTCCCAACGAGTTGAAGCATTTTTCAATTATCCTGAGAAAAATTCTTTAATCACTCTCTAGTCCATCCCGAACATTTTTTGAGGAGAACAAATTTGGTCAACTGATGAGCAACCGTCGGCCTTCGTGGTTCAGGAAAGTATCGGACGAAAATCTGGCTTTCCAGGAAAATACCGAGAGATTAATCATAGCGACGGATCTGTGAGCCTCATTGATGAAAGGATCGAGGAAAAGTATATACGAACGAGCAATTAAACTTGCTTGACACGATTCAGTTCTCGAGGATAGAGACTGAGCTTATAATGGAGATCGCTGGCTACATTGAGGTCGAGTATTCTAACTTTAGTTTTAAGTTGTTTCTGCTAATCTTTCGTGGATATGGAGGATAAAAATAAATCCGAATTTTTAAATAAATAAAAAACTTACGAAAGAGATCAACATTTAAATGATTTTTTAAATGAAAATTTAATTGATTTTTCATCAGGGTTTCGTCTATAAAGTTGCGATTCTTTGTTCAATAAAAAATCATGCCTTTTTGATACTCTGGAAAGTCACCCGGTACATATGCGAATAAGATCAACGTTCAAGATCCTCGATACATTGCAGTGCAATCATTCAATATACAGCAATGACCATTCACGCCATTTATAGATCGAGCACGTTCCGTCGTCTCCGGAACGAGTAATCGTCCCTTCCATAGAACCATATTTGATGCTTCAATTCCCAATACATCACTTTTCCTTTTCACCAGGAAGGGAAACTTGATACGATTCGAAGCAATTTGCTCGAATAACTCGAACAAATTCAATGATTTGCAAAGAAAAAAAAGAAAATTCGATCGTCTACGTATATAAATATTTTCTTACACAGATCTCCAGAGTGCATAGAAAAATAATCGCGATTTTTGCGAACGTTGCAGTTTTTCGTCCAAGTCGAAGAAAAAAGTTTTATCTTCAACAACGATTTACGTCGGTCAATCAGTTCGGACTCGAGGAAACTCCATCGCTGCTCAAAATGATTAATCGTCTGTATATACCGAAGAGCCCCTCCCAATACTTCACAACCGCAGAAACTTTTACTATTTTCTTCTCACTCACTCTCTCTCTCTCTCTATCTCTCTATTTCTTCTTTTCCTTGTTAACTGCATTTACCCTCGAAATAAATGTCCTCACAAAACTTTCTACACACAAAGCGGATCAGCAGCGAAACAGTACAGCGGAATACTCTCTTTGAAACTGAAAAGTTTATTGGATTTCGCCTCAACCACCGAACCGTGATACTTGACCAAAATTGGATGTCCATTTTTTGTCCTTTTCTCGTCAAATATATTCGAATTTCGTCATAGAAGTTTTCTGCCATATCAAAAGACATTTTTCACGATCAGGTGTGACACTTTGTTGATTAATAAACAAAAGCGATGCATCAATAAAAAATGAAAAAAATTTGAGCAAAATTTAATTTAAGTAAATAAAAATTGATAAATTTTAATAAAACTTAATAGAATTTAATAAAATTTTATGAAAATTTAATTTTTTTGGTGATATTTTTGAATAATATTTGAAATAAAATTTTAATAAAATTTCATTTAAAAAAGTCTTATAAATTGTAGTCAAATTTGATCAAATCTAATCAAATTAAAATAAAACAATCTTGAGCTCCAAACGTGGCAATTTTGTGACGGCATCGATTTTTACTTCGATTTTACCGAAAAAACATACAAATTTGTTCTCCACACGACTCAGCCATATAAGAATGATTGCTGACGTATTTTTTTTTTGTTTTTCTGATCACAAGACAGTCGGCTGTGTATAGACGACACATCGGCCGACACAAAACGTATATGTTTCACGGCGATATATCGCCGCATCGGTGAATGCGGCGTTCACTCGAGAGTACGGGTATAATTTTAGAGTTGGCACAACGTCATATTTTATTTTGGCTATCGCGTGTGTAAGGGACGCGACAGAGAGAGAGAGAGAGAGAGAGGGAAACGATAGAACCTGTTCGAAGAGCTGCTACCAGGCCTCGATTTAATGAAGAGACGCGGATGTCCGGTTTTTCATTCAAATTACATCAAAGACATTAAATTACATGCTGAATATTATAATAATTAATTGCGATTGTCGTGTCAGTATAAACATATATTAATTAGGGACTACAAATTGGCTTGTCAATAAAAAATTTATTCTGATGGGACAAAATGACAAAAAACTCGGAGTCACTTGGCGTCTCGGAATAAGAAATTCCGACGATAACGATGACGACAAGAAAAATGATAAAAAAACGATTGAAAAAAAACACACACACAAATTAAAAGAAAAATTGGAGAAATTAATTTTTGAGTTGGTTGTAAAATGTCGCATTCGTCACGTACCTTAACGGGTATGCAGCAAACGATGAGAATAAGATCGGCACTCGCTAGACCTCCGAGGAATATATTGGTCGGGGTTGCCGGTAGAGGTCGGAGTCTCGGGCATAGCGTAGACGCGATTATTACCAGATTGCCTGAACAATTATGAGCCTTATTAATAAATCCAGATTTCAGGGAAACCCGAAAAACTCAAAGTTTCATTATTTCTTTAGAATTTTTTAATTATTTTTGAGCAGAAAATGTTGACGATTATTTGAAAGAACGTCGCTCTTATTTATCATCAAATATTTATCGTTGCGGGGCAGAAATTAAGAGCATAAAAGAAAACGGAAAAAAAACTGGCTTTGCAAATTTTAACGACGTGTCGTTAAATCGTCCCTCGTGTCGTAAAAAATAATGATGGGACTCTCTCAGTTTGCTATTAATGTTAATAATCTCTCCTGGTATAAAAAGCTCCAGGAACTTTGAGGTTTTTGGGGAAGCACGAGATAAAGAAAAAGCGTAATAACCAGTGAGTCCAAGGCAAAAGGTGATAGAGTAAATAACGAGGACGGGACCCAGCTCGGCCCAATTAAAGATGTTTAGTGAATCGTTGAGATCGTAGTCGCTACCGTAATCGGTGTCGTTAATTGTCGTTTCGTTGTTCATCTCGTTTGTTGAACTTTCGAGAAGAGACCCTTTAGTCTGAAAATAAAATAATTTCCTTGCTTACTTTTCACGTCTTCGTGCGTCAATGACAATAGGAGATCACATATTTTTGACCTTTATTCAGGTCGATTAAAGCCTCAAAAACGACGAATAATTATTACGTTTTAATCGATTGATCGATCCCCATTAATAATTCTTCGAATATTATCATCCCCGCTGATCAAATTCACTCGAAAATAAAACGAATTCGTTGTGAAAATTGTGACTAACGAGAATTCAACTAGAAAGATACGTATTGACTGTGACGTGGCGAGCGAACGTTAAAAACTCGTTGGATATTATTTTTTGCCGGAAAGGAGCGACCAAATAAATTTGCATAATAAAAGGAGACAGAAAACTGAATAGTCAAGAAAATACACGAAGAACAATAATCCAGAATTGTCATGCACGTGGACATCCAAATATTCACGTTCGAGGCACCAAAATATGTAAAAAAAAAATGCGACAACGTATGAATCGTGAGTAACGAGCAAACGCTCGATTCATCAAATGTCATTTTATGGGCGAGAGAGCCACAGAGACATTATTTGGATCTGGGCAAAAATCACACGTCACCGAAACATTTGAATTGCGAAATAAAAAGTTGTTTATGCCTCGAAATGAATTTATTCAGCAGGCAAGAAATGTTCTCAAATTTTTGGATAGTGTCAAAATTCCACTCCACGAACACGTGTCCAAATCGAACTATAACTTCCGCTTAATATTGATTTTCACTCTCCCACTTGATTTCGATTTCCCAACGTTTGAGTTTGTTCGATAACACCAACTTGAGGCAAAGTATGAATTTATAGGCTCTCTCATGTCCCGACATCAAAGAACACGTTTCGTACATAAATACTTGATCAATTCTTTTCCAGCCAGCTCGCACCAAAAAACCGACTTGTTTTTCTCTCTATACATTCAACTCTATATCATACGTTTAGTTAACCCAATAAATCATCGAGCCAGCCCGACCTTCAGACGGATTTTTATGTGAGGTTATCCCTTTCAGATCCTCTGAATAAAAAGCACGTCGTCAATATTCATTGATGAACAGAGAGCACAAGCGAATATCAACACAAACTTCTTTCCGAGTAATTCTCACACTGAGCGTACAAAAAGCTCTCGATTAACGGCTTGGAATTACCATATTTATTTATTAGAGTACCAAAACCCCATAAGCCAAATGAAACAGCTTGGATAATTAATCGGTTTCTCCATGCATTAACAGAGCCACATGGCATTTCGGAAAATATTCATAAAATCACCGAAAAATATGCTCTTCACATTAGCGACCACGATATCCCGATAGCCGGTTGGCCGATCGAACTGAAATTTTGTACACACATTTTCTGATTCGAGCTCCAAATATTGACCAGATTTTGCGTCAAAAATATTGAAAAACCGATTTTTCTGACGAACGAAAATTAAGAAAATACCGAAAAAGTTGACGAATGACAATTCAGCATGAGACCATGTCACGATTAAACTATTTTTCCTGTCAATTCTAGTACAAGAAGTACCAACAAGCATACGAATCAAGAATATCTTTGATTTTTGAAATTTGGCCCCATAGAACGTCCGGAATCGTGGTTACCAATGAAAAGTTCCCTTTAACCATAGACCATGGAAAATCCATGAGAATTTTTATAAAATCCGTATGTATATTTGAATAAACGAGAAAGACACGCTAAAAATTATGAAACGATACTTTGGGAAACGATGTCAAGAGCAAAAACCCGACGAGAAGCCATTTTTTAACGAACCCTCATTTTATTTCGTTCGATTAACGTATCACGTATGTATCTAGTACGTAACAAAGTGTAGATCCGCATTTTGACACATGGGATACGATGTATCACGGCGCACCTGTGACTCGAATTTCTTGCGCCACAAAGTGTTGTATGTACATACGTATCGATAAATTATCATTATATATAGTTCCCTTTATGGTGTGTGAGGCTTTCGTTCATGCGATACGAGCGTCTCAGTAACATCCACCAACCATCACAGCCCATCAAATAGGACCCTCCAACAGAGGAGAATTGATTATTCGCTTGTTGTGCTTTGCAATTGCAATATCGTATTCGTAATACGTTCGAATTATGTTCTCAAAATGCATCATCACTAAGCTCATGCTGATTTGACCAAATTTTCCTTGTTTTCCTATGGATCAATAATCCACATTTAATCCTGATATGTTATGAATTCCCAGAACACAATCCACAATGCCTCAGTTTTACAACTAATTTGATTCTGCAATAATTATAATAACAATAATAACGACAAAGTTACGTAAATCGGAAGCATATCAGATATTCAAAGAATTTTTAATTTCAACCCAAACCGATATTTTAATATAAATTTTTTAATATGAGCCCAAAAATAATTTTAGACGAGTTCAAAATCGTTTAGAATTTCGCGTTATCCTTTGGGAAACGAGATATATTAATAATCCGGCCTCAGATTCGTCCCGTCAACTGTCTCTCGTTTTTATTCATTCGTGACTTTCCAGTGTTGCGAAATATTTCGTACGGAGAAAGAACAAATTGTGAAAACAAATTTTTTTGCTGCTGCAACAAAAGTTTTATGTTCAATGTCGCAGGAGCCGCAGGAGCAAAGAACTGTTGCTCCCGTAGCACGCACACAAATGTTCCTCGAACAGCAACAAAGTGTTACAGCAGCAAACGCATTTGCTGGACGAGCAAATCATATTTGCTGGATGAGCAAATTATTTTTGCTAGATGATATTTTCGATCCCATGTTTGCCTACACGAAAATGGCTTTACAGCTGTAAAAAAAACAAAAGTGAAAATCTAATCTCACTGTTAATTCTTGTGATTATTACATTTCGGCGATGATCGATAGATAATTCGGCATTTTCACCGAATAAAATATCCTACCTACACCGGGGTTTGAACCTGGAACCTCCACCTTCCGGCCTATGAACCTTGGCCGTTACGCTACCGAAACCTAATGAAAAATTATCACCCATTCCGCCTATTTATGTTATCATAAATATTTATTGTATAAAATAATATGTTTCAATGAAATGTGTACGAAAAAAATAACGCTCGAGTCATAACAATGTACATTTTTTATGAATTTTTTAATTTAATGCTGTCGTTTATATGAAATTTGTTATTCGCCTGGCACTTCTGTCTCGCGCGCCGCTTTTTTTTGTCGTTTCGGAAAAGGCGGTACTATTTCTACGAAATATGCGTGCTCAACACTGCTATAGGGAATTACAAATATTTCGACGGGTCTGAGCCCCGAGCACTCGCACTTGTTTTTGGTGTGCGTATTCGTTGTGCCTATGTATTTTTTTCGCCTCGAACGAA
>JAPYYS010001405.1:0-66712 GCA_030522525.1 Campopleginae sp. 14b
TATTACCCATTCGTATTTTTTTTTTTGTTTATTTTTCGTTTTTTATTTTTTCATATTTTTGTTATCTTTTTTTCATTTTTTAATTTTTTTTTTTTTTTTTATTTTTTCTTTCTTCTCCTTTCCTCTAAATCCCCCCCCCCCCCCCCTCCCCCCACAGATCGTTGTATTACGAGTAGAAAAAAGAAAAAATGGAACGTCCCTCGCCCATAGACGAATATGTCCCTGCGATTATGAGACAAGAGTCAAGAACAAAGTTGAAAAGATGAAGAAGAGAGGCAAGAAAGGAATGAGCAGAGGTTGAAGGGATGCTACAAGACTGTACGCGCCTCATGCTAATTTCTCATACTCCTCTCGTCGTTCATACAACAGCACATTACGCCAACAGATATCGTGTCTCTATATAAATATATATATACACTTGGCTCTTGTGTGTATCAGTACATAATGAATATACGTACGAGCATGTATATATTACTGAACTATTCGCGCATAACTTAAACCGCCATACCAATTTCATGGTTCGTTCGTCATTGACGAACATTCCCTGAGATTAGTTTTTATACGCTGTCTCGTTGGACGAGACTCTAGCTAGCAAGTTTTGAGGTTCAACGAAAAATACATTGTTTTAAAAATTGTTTGGTAAATTTCAAAAACTATGACCACTTTCTCTTTGGATCCTTAAAAAATATCTTAAATCCTTAGGATCCTTAAAAAATGAATCTTAATAATGGTAATTCAAACATCGTAATTTCATGATATTTAAAAATTTAAATACAATAATAATAAAACTTAATAATATATATGACAACGAACATTTGTTAGATTTTTCTACGACATAGTAATCGAGGAATTCAATACTAAAGTTCACTTATTTAGCGAGGACGATAAAACGATAGTTTTTTAGGATCCAAAGAGAAAATTGGTACGAAAATTATCATGCTTTTTTTAATTCAACAAATAATTCATAGAAAATTCAACGAAATTCGGTTTTCCCTCGGATAAATCTCAAGATTTCAATGCAATATTCGTCAAGGAGAATAAAACGATATTTTTTTAAGCTCCAAAGAGAAAATCGGTACGAAAATTGTCATGGTTTTTAAAATTCACCAAATAATTATTAAAACAAAAAAGTTTTTCTCATTTGAGGCGAACGTTGCGAACTTCAGTGTCTTAAAAAATATATCGGCTCGTAAAATTAGGATTGTTTAAAAAATGGAACAAATAATCGATGAAAATCAACATTTTTCTTTGGATCCCAACGCTGCAAACTTCAGCACCATGAAAATAAGGCGGTATCTGCGATAGTTCTAGGTCTACACACTTTGCTACTTAGCATCGACGTGAATCTCTCTCTCTCTCTCTCTCTCTCTCTCTCTCTCATGATTCGATTGTATTATATCCGTTGGAAGGAGCCTGGTTAACCGATAAGCAGGAAGAAAGACCGGTGCACTTGGTAGACCGGAGTATAGACCGTTCGTGTGCTCGTACCTCCGCGAGAAAAGCGATAGAGGTCGCTTTCGCGACTCGACCACGTTGGATGGCGCGTTATCACTGATAAGCCACAGTTTCGCGCAGTAGCAACTTTTTACGCGACGACTATCTCCCCTGTGAGTGCCAATATGTGTATTGAATAGCACTAACAATCATTACATTACATCCAGTCGTGAGGTTTCTTTCTGCTGAGTAAGCAGATCGTAGATATTTCGAGTTGTACTCGGAAGAGGAGGAGGAAACATTTTTTAGAGAGCTGAGATAATAAGAAGCGTGCGAAACGGTACAACGGTTTTTCTGCCTTTTTCGGAAGCGTGTTCCAAACCTCCGGAACTTTAGTTCGAGACGTTCTGAAAAAATTTAATTTTTTTCGGAAAAAAAAAAAAAAAAAAAAAAAAAACAAAGAAAAACACAATATTTGGCACGAAAAAAAATTTCTGATGGCGCGATCGTCGCCTTAGTGCCCCCGCACTAAGTCTCGTCGCGAGACAACGAGACGTACACTTCTCGCACTCACAGCGATCAGCCATGAACTTGCGCCCGGTCATATATAGAGAAAGACTCACACGTACCGTATTCACCCATCGAGCATAATACTGTCGACCAGAGTACCTACATATAGAATAAATAGGATTAGCATACAATGAACCGTGAAACGCAGAAGGCTCACAGCTGCGCACCTCCGACACTGTCCTCAAAGTCCCCGTCTTCCTTTCAATGTCGTCACTGTAACGTGCGCTGTCCAAATATTAAACGAGACTAAATCTCGTTCCTCTCGACTCTCGAGATCCGGATTTTTTTTTTTTTTTACACAGACTTTAAGCTATTGCTTTCGGCTCTCAAAAATTAACAGAATTTTGGCTTTTCAGTGTCCTTCTTTCACTCTTCGAGGACGAGGACCTTGTATGCTAAATTCCTTCAAATTTCCACCGCATAAAGATAATAGTCGAATCTAATAGCTATTCCAAAAGGTTTCACCGTGTAGAAGTCGAGATATTTATTTATAAAAATCACTATTTTCATTATTATAATATTAAAAATAGTATTTATTAATAAATATCTCACACACACGCACATATATATATATATATCTTGTAAATCTTGTTAAAACTTTCCATACCTTTTTATGGAACATCGAAGGAGCTTCATTGAATTTTTCAAAAAAATTGGTCCTAAAATTTGGACGAAATTTGGATTATTATACAAAAAATACATTTAACTTCGGACGATATTGAATTTAGAGTATATTGTTGTTTAGTCGATTCGTAAAAACTTTTTCTCATGAACTTGGGCTCGCAAACCATTAAGTATGTAACAAAAAATGAAAAGAAAAATTTGGAATTGACCGTCGCCATACGACCTTTTTAAATGTTCGTGCCAATTTAATCGATTCTACTTTCTAAGGTTTATCGACCCGTGCACTATAAACACACCGGGTGGGAAAAATATTGAGAGTTCTGGCGAATAACGGAAAATCTAGTGGGACTCGTACGTAAAGTACTTAGCCTGGGCAAAGTCAAATGCAATCGAAATCCGGTGCTGCGTTAACGAAAGAGGGTTGAAGGATGGCAAGAGGTTGAGGAAAGAAACGGTGGGGCGTAATATGAGGAAAAAGCTCGCGAAACGTGATGGAATCATGTTGCCGCCTCGGGGTTATCGAGATTTCCGATCGGGCGTGCCCACCGCGCTTCCAGTCGGGACCCTGGAGACGGTGTGTACATGTGTATAGAATAACAGGAGAGGATGGGATGGAAAGAGCGGCATGCAAGTTGCCGGGGTAACTGTTTTGAAGTTACTCCGTGCGGTGCGTGCAAACGCGATCGAGTATTTTTTTTCAAACTGATCAATAACTATCGATTATCAATTTTATATAAAAAAAAAAAAAGAAATAATAACAATTTTTGAAATTTATTTTCTTAAAAAATGTTGAAGCAAAAAAAAATTTTTTTTTGCTATTCTTTGAGGCCAAAAATGAGCGAGAGAAACTAAAGTACTTAGATATGTAATTCATCATTATTTCAACACGAGTATTACAAATGAAGGTACGAGCTATTGGAAATAAATATTCAATAGTAACCGTGTGGGACTTAACAGATCGAGAGTCCCGGTCGGTTCTCGCCCCCATACGCCCCCCACATCCCCTTTCCCGCGTCGTCCACGCTCTCGTTCACCGCACGAGAAAACAAACAAACAAAAAAGAATCTCTTTGCCCTGGTGCGCGCTGCGTACGTCGAGAATCGATGGTATGCGCATATTGATCATCAGCCATTTATATTCGCATGACTTAATATGACCGATCACGCCGTTCATGCTTTCCGATTTTATATTCGGTGGCATTAAGTTTTTTTTATAAAAAAAAAAAAAAAAAAACATCATTTTATTAATTGGAACGTGAAAATGATGTTGAAAAATGGAATTTTCATGTAAACTTGACCAAATTTTTGTTTATTAATTTTATTTATTTTTACAGAGATGGCAGAGACGATGGTTCGTTTTGTACGACGACGGCGAGCTGACGTATTCCGTCGACGAGCACGTAAGTTTAGTTTTTCCTCCATCTATATTCTCGAGCGACAATAAAAATTGGTTAAATTTGTTGAAAAAAATGAGTACGATGTTCGAATACTTTTTGGAGCTGAATCGAGAGCAACGATTAATTGAATTATCTCTGCATGGGGGAAATGCCTCAGGAGTGACGAGAACGGCGAGAGGGACTAGGAACGTAAATCTCGGTTGAATACTCGACAAATCCGTTTATAGACAGTCTCGTGAGGTTTCTTCATTGATCTCGTGTCGTGTTACGCGATACGAGAGAGATAGACTCGCCCAACGTTCATACTTTACTAAGCCGAAGTTCAGCCCTCGCGGTACACACAATTACCCAACGTGGACGGAACGAATTAACAGGTCTGACAGAAGCGAGACACTAGAATCATTCCAGCCATGAGTTTCCTAATGATTCCCCGTTTTTTATCGTTTTACCGAATTTTTCACTGATTTTTAGACTCCAAACAAAATCCCCCCAGACTCGAGTGATTCTGCATTGAAAAACGAAAAGAATGAGCCCAAGTGGGAATCTTTTCTCGAAATTTCACCAGAGATATGAATTTTTGAAAATTGGGCTCATTTTGACCCCAGGTCATCGAAACAGGTGGAAAAAAAAGGTTAACGTTCTAGGGTTAAATCTCGGGCCCTCTCTCCCTTCGTTCGCCCTTTTTTTTTTATCGTTTTACCACATTTTTAACTAATTTTTTGAATCTGATAAAAATCGCCCAGACTCGAGTGATTCTGCATTGAAAAACGAAAAGAATGAGCCCAAGTTGGAATCTTTACTCTAAATTTCACCAGAGATATGAATTTTTGAAAATTGGGCTCATTTTGACCCCAGGTTATCGATATATATGAAGAAATATTAATTTTATAAATAACACAAGTTTCAATTAATATTCATAAAGTAAAATAAATCTGATAGAATTTTGTATATTTATATGTTGTTTGAATGAAATGAATTTATTATTAATACAATATTTGAAGCAACTCTATTGGATAGATATAGGTATGAGGAGATAGGTGAATTAGCATAAACGATTTAACACGGTTTGCCTTGCGTTGACTTGTCTCATTCGCGGCTCTTGTCCTCGGGATAGTTCTCTTCGGGGCAACCGCACCAAGTTGCGTAGCTCATAAATCGTCGGAGCGAGGATGGAAAGAGATTAAAATGTGAATGGGAGAAGGATGCGAAATAACGGTGGAGAGTGGTTAAAGGATGGAGGAGTCGAGATGAAAGGTAGGGGGGGGGGGGGGGGGATTCACATGGCGCAAGGATCGACGGGACCGTTGAGAAACGATCGCGATATTAACCCTCCGCGTTCGGACGAGTCTCTTTCGCTAATAGCCGAAGACTAATACCAATAACGTGCCATATCGTAAAATAGCCCTCGAGCTATTTCGCCGATCTCGAAATAGTTATAAAATAAATAAAAAGACAACTTGCAATATATCCGACTGTGAGCCTCGGGCGGATCTCTCCTGTCGTTAAATTCGACTGTACGAGAATGCATTCTGTTCTCCAGAGGTCCATATCGTGACAGGGAGAAAAATCATTCTTTCGCCAGTTCAAATCCCCTCGTATTTTTTAACTTATTTCTCTTTTCGAGTAATCGTCCTTGGCCAGGACTTTTAATCCTCGAAATCAATCGAAATACGAGGATAAGCAGGTTTTCTTGGTAATCTGTCTCGCTGCTAGTTCATTTTGCAGACACTCATCATCAGAGACTTGTCGTCGAGTCGGATCCGCAGATGCACAATTCTGTTTTCTCGTTTACACGATCCCGCGTGTAATCAAGTCCATTCAGGGACGATCCCAGAACTTTCATTCCTCTTTCTCTTTCTCTCTTGTCTCGCGCCTACTCCTCTGTACTTATCCATTTTCTTCTATTGCATTATTTTGTATCTTTCTCCTTCTTTTTTTTTTTTTTTTTTTTTTTTTTTTTTTTTTTTTTTTTTTTTTTTTTTTTTTTTTTTTTTTTTTTTTTTTTTTTTTTTTTTTTTTTTTTTTTACTCTCTCTCGTTTTTTTTTCTTCTTTTGCTGGCTCATGTAAACTCTGGTTACGTAAGTATATTACGGGTGAGTATCAAGCGAGCTATAGTGTTCCAAGAGCCACGTGCTACCACTTGGTTTACGTTTTTTTTGTTTTTATTTGCGCTCCCCCTCTCGGCCGCCATCGCACCTGGAGAAATCTCGCACGTGGCAGGTGTCTCGAAGCCCTTAAGCCGGCAAGCTCTCAATATTTTCCACGTCGTCCACTTGCAACAAGATTATAGGCAGTCTAGCGATCGGGGAAAACATCGGCGAGTACGTACGAGGCAGAAAAGGATGGAGGTTGGAAAAGTAATCGGCTGGGAATCCAAGTTAAATGCCGGTGCCTCATCTAATTCCTGGATCGCGTTTCCTGTTGCCTTATAGGGGAGTCAGCTGGTTGAATCATTCGCTGAGCTGGTGGCCGTGAATGTACTTGGCATTTCCAAGCAGAAAGCCACAAGTACACAAAACCCGAAGCGAAACAGCCAGGTAGATGCTGGAAAGTCGAGAGGGAAAGATCTTGCCGGTAAGACCTTCCCTCTTGCCATCCCGAGCTATCTTCATCGCGTTGGCTACTTTGCTCTCCCTACCGGCTTCTGGATAAGTCGTAAATTCTAGGCTAAGAAGCTCCATGTTTAATATTACCAACGTATTATATGCTCACCAGGATATTATATAGTTCTAACCTTGGCAGAGGCTCCTTGATAGGCTTGGCGAACTGCAGACTGGATGGCCAGTTGCCAAATGTTAGTTTTTTCGGTAGACGATGAATGTTGATGTTGCAGGACTCCACGTGGTTCGACGTGGACGACATTGGGATCGAAAGATCAGCTGACCAATGATAATTCTTCGTTCTCGATGGTTAGACACTATTTCTTTGATGCTCAGGTCGTTGTTGACTCCGTTAAACGATAAAATTGGAAGGCCGTGTACTTGAGTCTCATGGAGGATTGAGTGGAGCGTGCTGCACGCTGGCTTTCCGTGTTTCGGGCTGACTAACTGTTGGCTACTCGTGTTGGGTCAACGAGTTGTTCACGGCTACCTCGTTTTGTGGCGAATGTCGTAAAGCCCAGCTACGGATCAGCGGAATGTGTGCATAAGAGAAAGATCAAGAGAAGAAGGAAAGGAAAGCGAGGAAGGATCAAGCGGAGTACGAGATGAAAGGTATATAGAAAAAGCATTGAACTCAAGGAGCAACCAAAGAGGCTGCTGGACTAGTTTAGAACCGAGTCTAGCTCGAAACAGGTAGTCGAGGAACGCCACCAGCTAGAGGTTGTCCAACTACCGGGGGCAACCTCGCGTGATTCTGATTGCAGAGTTTAACAGGTTCAGTACCGAGCCACAAGCTCACTCCGTTTAACGGACATTGGCTGACTACTTAACTCTCTCATGTCTTTTCCAATTTATCCATACCACGCGGCTAAATCTATGCGATCATGTCCTAGCGGTAAACCCCGCTTGTATCCACTATTTGTCCAGCCAGCCCGGCTTGTGTCCGCGACTATCCAGAGATTGTGGAGCCCAGTCCCAAGAGGAGTCCACAATCGCCCGAGTAGAGCTTGTAGGCGTGACTCGACTGACTACGATAGCAACTCCATGACATTGGTGAATTATGGCATTTGTGTATCTCCGAAAGAGGCTGAAATTTATGGTTACCAGCGGATTATTAAGGAGGTGTCGATGTTTTCTGGCCTCGATGACAAACCCCGTTCAATGAACTGCGAAAATCTTGCTCGTCTATTCCGGTCAGATTATTTAACGGCCTTCCGAGGCCGTTTCATGCCAGTGGACAGGAAGTGAATACCCAACGAGAATGGCAGCTTGGACTTACCACTCAGTTCGTAACTGGCAAAGCGTGTGCTGCACATTTGTATAATGTGGCAGATCCTATGTGGAGCAATGCTCCGATAAAACGTACACGCCAATGCAAATGGCCCTGATCTAATTAGATACAATTAGAAGAGAGCGAATATGCAGCACATGCGAGAAGATTGCGGGGATGAGCGTTGGCGGATGAAATGCAAATGTTCAATAACGTTTCAATGAATCGTTACTAATAATTAAGGTTCTTCTATAATTGAGATTTTGACCGGGAGAGGTAATAACTCAATTTGAGGCTAAAGCAAAAAGTGCCAATCCGGGGTATCGATTAGTTGATTCTTGGAGCACCGAGGGAAGCCACTAAATCGAAAAAACGTACTCGCAGCCAGGAGGATCGATTACCTCCACACATGACACCCGGAAGAGTCGTTTCCACGAGGTTCGAATACCACATTCTCCTTTTCCTTATCCTCTTCCCTTCCATCTCTTCCTCTTCTCTTCTTCTTCTTTTCAAGCTTCTTCCATTTCTTCAGCTTATTCCTTCTTTCTCCTTCGCGCACACTCTCCCCATTCCGCAGTCTTGCCCACACAGCTGCTTACTCTCTCTCGATCGTATACTCACAAACCCACATGTATGCAGCCACAGTTACGACCATTCATTCCTTCTCTTCCTGGTGTCCAGTGGGCAGGGGCCCTTTGCTCAGGCTCCTTGCTGCGGATACATGTCACATGCGCCCGTCCGCATGGCTCGGAAGACGGACGTGCTCCGACCAACGGTACGAGACCTCGTGAAATGTACGCGCACACAGGGTGTCCCAAAGGCGATAGGAAAAAGATCCAGGGGATTCATTCTTTCGTTTCTAAACAACAACAACAAAACTTTTTTATTTTCTCGAAAAATCTCTTTATCACATCAAATTAATGACAATTTATTACTTATCTTTAGAACTTTGCTGGGACGATAAATCAAGAGGTCGCAAAGGGATGAGAGCGAAAGCGAATGACCAACACTTTGACGTTTCCCTTTCGGTTGTTTTCTTTTTCTCCAGCTCTTTTATTTATCGCTATGGCTCGAGTTAATCTGTTCTAGGATTTGAGTGCGTTCGATTTCTCAGAATGCAGGATATCGTGCGGAGACGTGACTCGAATCCTGGGATATGTTTCCAGGGCTTCGTTTTATCATATATCTTCGCGCCTCTAGACTTTTATTTTGTTATTTGGAAACACGTATAACTTTGCGCCTTTATTTTTTTCTGCCTCGTGAGCATTTTTTCTTTTTTTTTTTATTTCTGCTTCGTGTTCTTGGTTTTTTTTTTTTTTTTTTTTTTTTTTTTTTTTTTTTTTTTTTTTTTTTTTTTTTTTTTTTTTTTTTTTTTTTTTTTTCTTTTTTTTTTTTTTTTTTTTTCTCTTCGTAGAATGCTATTCAGCCTCCATCCACATCTCCAAAATGTATGTTTGCCTATTCAAGGATGTTTGTGAAGATGAATCGACCTGGAGACCCACTAATCATCCTCCAAATGGGCCCACCATCCATATGTCTGTGCCAGAGATTTCGCAAAGTACTCCGAGACGAAAATACTCAACAAGTCCATCACCCAGCGATCCAACAACAAATTTGACCCCCCTCTGGTGCAAATTCTTATCTTCTAAACACTGGCCCCCTGTCCTCTACTTATTATGCCTACGCCCTCTTGAAGGACGCTGGACCATCCATCCTCCAAAACATCTCAGAGGCCTCTCGAGCCTCAATCTTTTTCTTCTTTATCTGATCGAAGCTGAGGTTTTCGTGTCAGTCTGTATATACGAAGTATCTTGCTTCGATCCTTCAAGCACCTCTTCGCCCTTCATCCGGATGAGGCAGACAGCTTTAGTAAATTGAGTTTTTATTCCTCATCATTGGAACGCCAGTAATTTGAGATGCAGCGGCAATCCTTCAATTCCGGAACAACAAGTTTATCCTTGATATCATCAAGGACGAGTCCAGTCCACGAAATTGCTACTGGTTCTTGTCTCCCTCAGCCTCCTATAACGTCCTATCATTTTATCTATGCCGTCAATGCGATTCGATCATCGGACACTGCTATTAAACATACCTCGATTTTTATTTTCCATCAGACTATAACCTCGAGAATCCCCGATGCATAACGCCATTAACGCAGAACCAATTGACGTATGCTAATCGAGAAAAGCTCTTAAAGAGGTGGGCGTTTTGATCAATCTCTCCTAGATACGCTTTGATGCTGTTGCTGAAAAACCTGATTCACGTTATCTCACTCAATGATCGAGACAATGTTACCCCCAAGAAAAATGGATTTTCTGCTTGATCAATGTTTCCTTCCATTTTTCGAGTCATTTTTTTGCTGTGATTCTGATTTCGCTTGACATTTGCTGATTTTTAAATTTTTCATTCAGGCCGATCGGTCACTCAGTCCTGAACACGCCAAATCATCCAGGACTATAGGACAACTTGTGATGAAGAGGGAGCTGCAAGGAGACTCGCAACGTCCTCGAACGTATATCAGGAAATGTTATGATAAAATGTGCTCCTTCGGTCTCGACATGAAATGCGTTTAGAACGAGCTGGAACCTGCTAATCCCGTATTCATTCGTTGAATAATTAACGGGAGCACGTGGCGAGTGAAGCACGACGAGTTAACCGAGCATAGTATGTTTCTGCATATGTATAAGTGACATATATACATTAATGTTTCATACATAGCGATATTATTATAGGGATATTATTTAAAGGCTTCCATAGTCACGATCTTTCATAAAATCCGTTGGTACACACTCTCTTCGGTTATAAACGTATATACTGTTATCCAGGGGGCGATGGGTGTACATGGGACCAAACAGGCTTCGTTCTCTGTTACGGTGTCAATTACATCCACCCATAATACGTAAGATATACTCAGAATTGTATAACTCCTCGCTACGATAAATTCCAGACTGCCTTTCCTCGTCTCTCTGTTTCACCGAGTTGGCGCTATTCAGAAATCCTTTCCCGCCGAATACAGAAGCCAACTTGTCCAGGAAAGAGATAGTCTATCCAAAGAAAAGTTGACCGAGATCGAAAGCTGCCCTTTCTTCCTCTCTCTCTTTCTCCCTTCGTTATTTCATTTCTCTACCTTCTTCGCCTTACACACTCTCTTCTAGTCATGTGAACACCTGGCTCGCAGAACTTGTAATCAATTCTATTGATGACTCTACGGAGAGGGAGACAAGTGGGAAAAACATGAAATTGTCGGGCATCGTTTCAGGTAATCTTTCGGTATCTGAACGACTCATGAGAAAAAGGATTGCCAAGGATTTGGGCAACTTCTTTGGAGCTTATGCAGCGGCATCCAAGTTTCCAATGAGGCTTGAAATTGGAGAATTTTATCATCGGGATATATGGGATATGTATTCTGTGAACTCGTCCTTGAGGATGTCCTTGGATGTTTGTGTCGGGAGTCTTCTTCTGGGAGCAAAGGAATGCCATAAATAGTACAATTATCGAGAAATTGGGCAGGTAGTCTGACTGGAAAGAAATATCTGACAAAACGGAGGATTGAAACGCGGGGGATTGTCCGTCCGGTATCTTCCACACCTGGAGCATATCCCGATGAAATCCTCTCACTCTTCTCTTCGCGTGTCCGTAGCTGTATTCAAATGAACAACGCGTCAGTCCCCCTCTCCCCGTTCTTCTGGTTGCCTCAAAGTTCACCCTTTCTTATTTCGCGAAGGAAGACCAATTTAAAACTCGTTTGGCGTCGGGTACCCAAGCGACGAGTTTTGGCTAACTCTCGACAGTCGTCTCGTAGGGCGTGCCTTTGGTAACTTTTCGTGGCTTGGACCATCTGCTCAGTCTCCAAGAAGACTTCTTCTTCTTCTTCTTCTTTCTCCACTTTGTCTCCTTTTCTTCAAGGCACAACATGAAGTTGACAGGAGAAGTTGAATTTAGCGGAGGTACTACAGTTCTTTTTCTTTTTGTTATCGTCTGGAGCCCTTAATGGTAGGGGCTCCACTTGCAGAACTAATTTCAACATCCGTCCATCCCGCTCGCAACTTTTGCGAGTGAGATTGGTCGAGAAGGAATTCGGCTAACAAAGAGGTCCTGGCGGTAATTGCTGCAGTACTATTGGTTGAAATTGGAAAAGTACTATCGAAAATGGTCAATTGTTGTGGTAGAAGGAGGCGACTTATGATCTCGACTGTACGGAAGATTCGGCGGAAGGGTAGGCTTGATGGGAGCGAGAGTAAGGAGCTCCTCTTGCTCTCTCTCTCTCTCTCTCTCTGCCAGGGGAGATTGGAAGACTTGGCAGGAAGAGGGCATCGCGTTGTTGTGGACTGGCAGCCCTCTTTCCCCTTGGGGTACCCAACACTTGGCAATCTTTCGAAAGAAGGCGTCTTGTATCCATATGGGCTTTGCCAAGAATCTCTGGCTGCCCTTCCACTTGGCTATCCCGAATAACAGGCTGATGGCCTCCCGAAGCCCCCGCATCCGGCGTATAAAGAAAAGGAAGGAGAATAACTTTTTTGCCTGTTCGGTTGGTAAAAAATAAAGAGGTATATCGACGAAGAGAAGTTTGCTCAGGAAGGCTCCTCCTTCCTCTTGAGCTCTTAGTTCTCCTGCTTGCATGCCCTCCGCAATAAAAACAAAGTATCAGGCAAGATCGATGATCGGGCAACTTTAGAAAAATTTAGTTTGCTCGAACTATGGAATATTTCATCGTCTATGGAACAAGTATAACTTGCAGCCTTGTAGCCCTCGAGAATCATTCAACGTTGCCATTATTATTCCTCTGTGTAGATAATTACGGGGTTCTGAAGAAGAGAGCGCGCTCTGCTTGGCAGAGGAGCAGGTTCAACCGCGACGAGAGTTGGAAATTTCTTGTCTGCCCAACACAGTGCGAACGCGACTGTAGAATTCTTTTTCGCGTCTTTCTGATCAATCCTCCACTTTTTGTGGTTGCAATTTCTTGGGCCGCCGAGTAATCAATGAAATTTTACAAACATTCGTTGAATCGAATTTTTATAGGCAAGTTTACGGTGTAGAACAAGGTAAGAGCTTTCTTGCATTTAGGCGGCGATGCACTCCCAGACTTGGTTCTCTTTCCCTCTCCGTTGGTTCTTTGGCATCGAATGGCAGCAGATTCCAGGCGCTCGCGGTATTCCACCGTTACAGAGTGACCGGCTAGGCATTTGCAGGAGGCTCTTTCTCTCTCTCTCTCTCTCTCTCAAGAGATTCTTACGAATTTCCTTGTGCGCACTCCGCATTTAACTTGGCGCTGACATTGAACATGTGAAACTCGGACGAAAGAGTCTGCCATGTGCTTTTTGCTGCTCTTTGTTCTTATCGACATGACGGCCGGCGGTGTAAGAGGGAAGCCAGCCTTCTCCCTTTTTCAAAAACAACCAAACTCTCCGCAACTTTATTTACGGTCGATCCAAGACAATGCGCTTGCATTCGTCCGCACCAATCTTACGACTCCAGAACTCGTGAAGTTAAACAGAGCTTAATCTTTATAGAGCCGACTCTTTCTCTCTTTTATCTTCGGATGAGGATTAAGCGCGTGTTATACCTCTACGTGTACGGGGTGTATCTAAAATCGACCAGAAACCTGCCTTTTCCCAACTGATCGATAACTGAACAAAAAAAATCAAAAAAAAAGATTATCCAGTTTTTTTTTTTCATCTCCAACCCGACGATCCCCGTCGATCGGTTCATTTTCGTCCCAACTTCTAGGACACTCTGTGCATGCTATGAAGAATGAATCGAAGAATTTACCACACGCACGTGTGTCCAAACACACACACACACACACACACATGTCTTGATGTAAACGTTAAAAATGAAGAAAGAATGTGATATATAGGAACGAAGAGCAAACTCACAGGAGGTTCTTTGCTCTTTTAACGGTGCTAGTCTTTTGCGCTGGCAGTCGCGCGCACCCGGGCATACAGGTAGGCAGGATAACCTCCTACTCTCTCATACAGCATACTTCAATCGGACACGCATTCCCTCTCGTGCAGTTTGCGACTCTCATCGACTACTTTCACTGAAATGCGTGAGTCCACGTATTCGCATACTTACTATCAATACATATACGCATCGACATGAATACTTATGCGGATTGTAAACGTGCCAGGACAGCTACGCCATGAAGAAAAAGCGAAATTTCCCGGCGTCGCGCCCAAAGACTTTCGCCCCCTGCTTTCCAACAACCACCAACACAGAACAACTAGGTTCTCTTAATTTCTTGTATTTCCAGCGCACTCGGCATAATCGCTCAACTATGAGACTCGACTTTGTGGCTCTGCTCAGAAGTACTTTAAATATATATAATAAAATAACTACTATGGTCTAGAACGAGATTTTTAACGTCAATTATTTAGGTTGAATAAATTTGAAACCGTCCAAGTTTTCTTCATGAAATCTTACACATGTATTCATTGTTCTAAGACGCGGCGGCGACTCGACGTCAAGTATTTAAAAAAAAAAATTAACGTACCGCGAACCGGCCGTACTCTTATATACAGTAAAATAGGCGTTTTATGACGTCACTGAAACTTTAAATCGTTTCTACGGAAAAACGAGGAGACTGAAAATTTTCATATTAAAACTGAATTTTCTATGATTTTTTATCTTTCGCAATGAGCCTAGGTGGAACAAAATCCGTTCAACCAATCCAGAAAAATCTAGCATTGAAGATTTTGGTCGCGCGATTCGGGACACTTTTCTGATTCCGCAATTTTTACATTACAAAAAAAAAAATCAACTATTTTCTGGTAGTTTTTCAATTTTTTACGACGTAGTCTACTGAAAAACAAAAACTCTGGGTATAGAATATATTCCCAATATGTTTGAGTATACTGAGGAGAGTATTTTGTTATTTAGTCAATTAGTAACAACTTTTTTTCAATAAAATTTGCCTCGCAAAGGATTTAGTACGTAAGAAGAAGTGAAAATAAAAATGTTGAATTGCGGGTCGCGCATTGAAGGTCCTTAAATAGTATAAATGTTGTGAGGAAACTTGAGAGGTGAAATAAATCGTTGGCAAAATAATGAGAGAAAAGTGATGATCGATCTTTCGTCCTAAATCGAAAACGAGTCCGCCATACAGGCGGACTCGTTCTTGTGCACACGCAGTGCAATATCATGGTGCGTGCAAGTTTGCCTATCTCCACACCTGTGTCTGTTTCGTTGTTTGCTTAGTGTGCGAGTCCTCACACGGCCTTCTCAGGCCGTGACAAACGGAACGGAACCGCCAAGCCAACCACGCAAATACTTACTTCACGTTCTGTGTGCAACATCTCGTGGGGATCCTAGAAATCGATAGAGCGGAACGGACTCTGTACGCGATCCCTCTCTCGACCCTCTCTATCTCGAAATGTTGGACTACTCGAGAGAATAAAAGAGACACTCAAATTAACGTGACTTTATATTCACGCAGGACTTTAATATTCCTACCCTGTTTTACTATAACCAAACAATATATGCCCCATGTGTGCATATTATGCGGACTATCTAATACGAAATAAATACAGAACATACTCGATCTATGAGTCCCGGTGAAAATTCAATGAAAAACTAACTCGAGCCTCTTTTACATTGTCCCAGGAATGAGTGTCTCATTAAGGATCTTGTATGGCGACGCGATCAATTCGAAATATTTCTTTTCACTTTTTCTTACATAAAAAATGCTTTCCGAGCCCAAGTCCATCGGAAACAATTGTTACAAATTGACTAAAGAACAACATACTCTAAATTCAAAGACCTCCGAGCTAATATGCATTTTTTATATAATAAATAAAATTTCGAAAAAATTTGATGACCGATTTTTTTGAATAATTAAATGAAGCTTCTTCGATGTTACATAAAAACGTATGCAAAGTTTTAAGATGCTCCACCATTTAGAAATCGAAATATTAAATGTTGAAAATTGAGATTTTTATAAATAAATATCTCGAGTTCTTGACGGTGAAAGTTTTCAAAATTGGGCGAGCGATTAAATTTATGTGTTGGAAATAAAAAAGAACTATTTTCGTAGATTTCATGTCGATGGAATTTCAAGTTCCTACATACAAGGTGTCCCGATTTGTTCTCCCCGCAAAATGGCCCTGGAATAAATAGTAGACATGACTGTCCCGAAGAATGTGAGAAAAATATTCATGAATCTCGCAGCAGATTCGAAAAAAAAAAATACAATTTTTCATCAGATTTTTTGTTTCCCCACCCCATCGAGTTTGTTGGGCTCTATTTAATATTTTCTTTCATCAACCATAATGCGATCTGGCAGCGGACACCCTGTATATAATGAGCGAATAGTTGGAGACCGAGCGAGAGTTTCGATTCGCGGCACCCCAAGGCATTAATCGCCTGCCACTACGTTTAACGACGCTTTAACGATACTTTAACGCGCTGTGCGTCCACCGTAGAGCTTCGGATGGCCCTTAGGTACACACGCCATGCACACATGTTCTACATGTGCATTTATATGTATTTGAATATTTGAGTGTTAATGTAATTTGGGTTAGAATCGGTAAAGCCATTGTTTTGTTTTCTCACGATTTTTATCTTTATTTATTTTATCTCGTAATTTCGATATTTTCCATATATTTTTCGTTGTTAATTAATGAAAAATATTCATTACGAAAAAATCAAAATTTATTTTCAATAAAATAAAAATAAAAATCGCGAATAAAAAATGTTGGGATTCGCGAAGGCTGGTCAGTTTTAGAGACAACATTGCCCTGCGTAATATGTTTATATCGTCCGGTACATACGCGAGTGTCAAGGATGAGATACGCACGCGAGATTCTCGAGAAACGCCACAGGGACCAACGATAGAATTTTTCATCCGTCATCCCCGTGCCCTCGCCTCAGCGCGTCCCTGCGCTGCTCCTTCTTTTCTCTCATTTTTACCTTTTTTATACGTGGCTCCTCTTTGCCTGCTGCTGACTTTGTACACATATGCAGAATCGCACGCTCGCGCCCAACGCTAATTGGAACCGAGGAAATCCTAAGGCGATATTTATCAACGTCACAGCCACTTAATATCTCAAATGGCTTAAAGAATATTATTTCATTGAAATATGCTCGTGGGCTTTAATGAAATTATTTGACTTTTTCAAAGTTTTATTATCATTTCAATATTTGCTTCTCCGTTTGTTTATAATAATTGACTATTTATTTTGGCAAATTCGACATTTAAATGAGCAAATAAATTCAATGAATTAAATGAGAATAAATCAAAACCGGAATGGCCCATAAAGTGTTCCTTAACGCGTCCCGAAAATCAAAGCTTCCAAACCCTTCGAGAAAATATGAGCTGAGAAGCAACTAAATAAGGAATAAGAAAAATAAGATAAAGAAGAAGAGCAACAACCCGTTCTCTTCTTGATCGCGCCCTATCCCCCGCGTGTGTTATTGATTGATGACCAAAATGGCCGGGCCAGCCACTCTCAAAACCACCAGGACCAGCAGCTACTCTTCCATATAACCGATGTACATGTAACACATATATTAAACACACCGCGACCCATAGGGTGTCCGAAATATTGTTCTCGATCGAGACTAAAGCATCCAACCAGAGCAGATCGAAATATTCAAACAAACTCGTGAAATTTCATTCGGAAAGATAATCTGGCGACGCTCAATTCTAAATTTATATTTTCAATTTTTCTTACATACAAAATGGTTTGCGAGCCCAAGTTGATTGAAAAAAGTTGTTACAAATTGACTAAAGAACAATATAATTTAAATTCAAGATCGTCCGAGCTAATATGTATTTTTTATGTAACCAAAATTTCGAAAAAATTTTACGATCCATTTTTTTGAGAAACTAAATGAAGCTTCTTCGATGTTGCATAAAAACCTATGCAAAATTTTCAGAAGCTTCACCATTTAGAAATTGAAATATTAAATGTTGAAAATTGCAACTTTTAACACGCACTCGCGGTGTAAATTCGGAGAAATTCCATCGATAGAAAATTTAACATGCCACGTCCTCAAGTAAAATAATTTTTTTTAATTGGCATTTTTTATTTTTTTCTTACGTGATGGATTGTCAACTTCATGAACGAATAAAAATGGAAATCGCATAAAGAACTTTTATTTCGAAAACTGAGAGACATTGAATGCCACTGGGAATGTTGATGGCCGAAGAAGATTGAGGACACCCTTTAAATGATCATATATAATACGATAGGCATGTAGAGTTCGGGTCTGTAATTACGCTGAGAGGTTGAACGCAGGGGCAAGTAGTTTCGAAGCTGCCTTGGGCCTTTACCTTTCGAACACTCCAAGACAAACTCTCTGCGATCAAAGAGTAAAAGAAACAAGATGAAAGAGACAAAACAAAACGACGAGCGAAGCTTCTAATCCAGAAGGACGAGATCCGTTCCCTTCCCGATCGAGCCGAGAGATAACAAATCTTTTTAAATATGAAAACAGCTTTGCGCGAACGCCTTCCTGTGGATCGAAATTACACGCATTAAGGAGCACGCTCCGATCTACCGGCACATCTTCCCTCAACGATCACCTTGTCACCTTCAATTCATATCGTTTTTTCAGCCCCACATTACACTCATTCAGATCCATTTTTTCAGTTCTCCTTATTGTTCCATTTTTTCCAAAATTCCTCCCATCTCTTCTTCTCTCCTGGCTACTCTATTATTCTCACAAATTTCCTTCGTATTTAAAAACCATGGCTACACAAAACAATGTTGCCAAATTAAAAGAAAATTAAAACATTACCCTATTAAATTAAAAGAAAAAATTCACTGAAAATTTCAAAATTAAACCAAAATTTAAATAATCCAATAAATAAATAAAAGTACAAATTTATACAAATTTTTTTCTACATACTTTTCGAAAAAGAGTTCCCAAGCATAGGATTCCAATATACATAGGAACATCTTTCGCGCACATTGCAAACTCAAATAATTCTACAACAATTCCGACAATAAGAAAAAACTAAAATTAGTCTCCTCGTATTTCATGCTAAAGAATATTATCACCAAATTTCATGAAATTCTTATCAAATAGTCGTATGTAGCGAACCTCCTTAAAAAGGAAATAAAAACCCTTTGAAGAAACTTAAAAAAATAGCACCAACGATAACTCCTTGCAGTCTTTAGTTTCATCGTGCGTATACGGATCATAAAGGAAGTAGCATATATACATATATTATTATTATTATCATCATTATTATTATTATTATTATTATTATTGTTGTTGTTGTTGTTGTTGTTATTTTTATATGTAAGAAAGAAAGAAAGAAAGAAAGAAGTTTGCTTGCAACCGCGATGATGCTTCCGAGGCCCTATTGAGACGTAGTTACCCTTACTTATCCCGCTGTCGGTTGGTCGAGCAACTACAGGGAAGAATATATATAGAGAGTATGTATATATTGGTGGATATACAATGGTAGAAAGAAAATATATTTCTCACCGCAGAAAAGAGAAAAGTTGGTGCGCGACGGTGCAAAGAATAAAGCCTCACGGAATAACGAAAGTGGTGGTGGTGGTGGTGCTGCTCCTCCTGGTGCTGGTGGTGCTGACGCAGGAGCAGATGAAGTAAGGAAGAAAAGTTAAGGGAGCTGCTCTCGGGAGGCTGGCGAAACGAGCCAAGCTTGGCACGTTTATTACGTTTGCCCTTGCCAACAATATTCAGGCCTCACTTTTCTTCGATGTATATAGCGGCAGATCATTTCGTATATATTCTCCCAACTCGACCTTTTTGTACTTGTTCACGATCGATGGAGCTTCGTTTTTATTCCTGTGGGCTTGGGAATTTTGGGGTTCTTCGAAAATATTGGGCGAATTATTTTTTCAAACATTTTTTCAATCCCTTTTTGGGATTTTTTGTTTTTTTTTTCTTCACAAAAATTCAGAGACCTGCGAATAAACGATAATATGGAAAAAGGCGATTTCATTTTCACTGACGAATGAAATCTCGACGTGTAACGCGAACGGTCGCCGCATCGTGTCATCGACCTCGTCCATGTGTCAGCCACCCTACTCGAAGGGCAAGACATATAATACCTCTGCATCCCTACGACACTAATGCGATTGCCTTAATTAACTTATCGACTGGCTCCAATGATAATTGTTCTTCCAAGTGCGTTCTCATACCAGGAAGTCCATTTGAGAAATGGAAAATCAACGAAACAGCTCAATCTGATGACACTCAAGTTCCCAACTTTGGGTTTCAACGAAAAATACATTTTTCTCATGATTTTTTGGTGAATGAAAAAAATTGAGACTATTTTTGTGTCGATTTTGTTTTTGGATAAAAAAAAGAATTGTTTTACTTTCTTGAATCAATAGTGAATAAGAATGGTCGGGTCTGGTCGATAGAAAACAAAATTTCGTTACATTCCAACGATGCAAACTTCAGCATTGTAAAATCTGTCATTTCCTTGCGTATGGGAATTGGAAAAAAATCAATTGGATGAAAAGGTTCTTGCGGCCTGGACTGGGCCTCATAATGAGCCGGAAATGGGCACCAAAGAGTCCAATTTCGAAACGAAATACCTTGATGATTCTTAGGACAATTGTACGTGACGAATTTCTCTGAAAATTCGTCGAAATTCTCAGGGAAAGGAAATGAAGAGAAAAAAGAATAAAAAATTGAAAATTAAATGGGTCGATCGATTGGTCGATTGGCGAATTGGTCGTTTAATGCAAACAAGTTGCAACAGTTGATACGAAACGAAAGAGCACGGAGCTTCATCGATGTACACATATTCGAGAGTACATATCGACGTATAAATGCACATCGACGTTGCTTTATTATTTATTTATCTTGGAGGGAGATCGTGATCGATGGGGTGACGAGGGAGCCACGCGAGATTGCCCAGATCATTTCTTACGCAATTGAATCTGTATTATACAAACCGTACGTAATACCTTCGCATATTTCCCAATATATATGTATACATCGATACAGATACTTGTATATGTGACTCTGTCACTTATTTATGGGACTGTCATACCTATACACATATACAATAAGAGTTTACGGTCTTTGACGGTAGTCGGCCTTCGAGATTTTCGCTCTACTATATTCTCGCATTTTTATCCATGTCTCCACATGTATTACGTCCCCCCTCCTCTCTCTCTCTCTCGCGCTCTTTCTCTCTCTCTGTCTCTAATAATTCTCTATTTTTGCGGCGTTCCATTGATTCACATTTATTCGTTTTACTCATTTATTGTCGATTCTTTTATTTTTATATATTTATATTTTCATATTTTTATATTTTTGTATTTTTATATTTTTATATTTTTGTATTTTTATATTTTGTTTTTTTTTTGGGCTTTTTCTTTTTTGCCCATTTTTTGCTTCCACGTATTTCGTTCTTTGCCCTGAAGTTTGTCGGGGCGTATTGAAGACATCGATCAGGGACAAACGATATTATCAATGGAAGATGTTATCGTTCGTCACTTCTGACGTGCTTCCGACACGAAATACGATCGTGTAAATCCGATTTTTCTATTGCACCAATATCCAAGACATTGTGACCATTGGGTGACGAGATAATAAACTTTTGCACATTGAATTTTTCACAATTATTCCCCCAATGATTATCGACACTTTTCGGTATTTAAATAATCGCCAATAACGTGAAAATCCATGGGAGAGTTGATCGGAAGTTGAGGCTCGAAAAATCGGTCGTAAAATGTTTGTCACCGAGGATTGAGGAATAAGATGAAAAGAGAGTGGATCGGAGAAGCTTTGGACCAGCAGCAAGAGTTATTAACTCTCTCGGCAAGTTTCGTAACGTGTAATGAGCGCACCTGTGAGCAGAATTCTCAAAGAGGGAGAAAGACGCACACACCTACGTCACGATAAAGCCTCTTTGGATACAGGCGATCCATGGGCCTCGATATATCTCTATAATAATACACAAATGCGGTGCTCAAGCAGAGGCGATAAGTATATAGTATAGCTTTAAGAAAACTTGTGCCTTTTTAGTTGTTGTATTTCTCTGCTTGTTCTTTTTCCAAGTGAACGACGTTGGTACTTAACTCTATAATATCTCGTACGTTGCAGTTATATTCTGTGTTCTACGTGACGATCATGGAGTGACGTTCGCGTACATTTTTCTAATTTTCAAAATTTTCATTTCGACTAAATTTTGCAAAAAAACAAGAATTAACATGAAAAAATTTCATTTTCCATTCATTTCAATAAATTTCGTGCACAACATTTTTTTCCCAATTCATCAATCGATACGAGAATGTTTTTCAAGTTTTCCGAATCGGCCATTTTCAGGGGCACCGAGCATTCAACGTCGAATCCTCCATACATTATACACGGGATGCCTACCTACTGTTCACGAAGGCGCGAACGTATCATTTCGCACGATTTGCATACGAACGCATTAAGAAAAGTGGAACGCTTGCGAAATTACTGCTGTGTGTGTCTCAATGTATTTTATATCGTGTGTGCGTGTGTGTGCGTGCGCGCGTGTGTGTGTGTGTGTGTGTGCGCGCGCGCGCGCGTGTGTGTGCGTGTGTGGATAAATACATATTTATTCGAACTTGTATAGACGATCGTTCAAGGATTGCGTGTGTCGCCTCCACCTTGTGTACCCTCCACGTGTACGTATTAGAGAAAATCCTCGAGAGATGTTAATTATTATTCTCCGTTGGATATCTCATTATCAATGACTCAGAAATCAACTCACATCGCCATTCTTTCCTCGTTTATTTGTTTCTTTCATTAATCTAATCCTTGACCGAGAATTGAACTATTATTGAGGCAAGAAATACGTATCACATTTTTATACTAACATCTTGCACTTCGTTCTCCCGTTTTTTATGGTTTTCTCATATTTTTTGACCGTTTTTATTGCTCTAAGCCAATTTTTTCCGGGCTCATGCTATTCTGGATTAAAAAACGAAAAGAATGAGCCACAGTTGGACGATTTTTGTTGAATTTTACCGGAGATATGAATTTTTCAAAATTGGGGTCAATTTGAGCCCGGGTTGCCGAGGTATGTCAAAAAAATGACGTTGCCATTCTAGGGTTAAATTGCGCACCCTCTCTCCCTTCGTTCTCCCATTTTTTATGGTTTTACCGCATTTTTTTACTATTTTTTTTTTTACCTCAAGAAAAATCGCACCCAGCTAACGTGATTCTGCATCGAAGAACTGAAAGAATGAGCCCAAGTTGAAGGTTTTTCGTTGTACTTTACGGGAGACATGAATTTTCCAAAATTGGGGTCATTCAGACCCCCAGGTTACCGTAATAAGTAAACAAAAACGATGACGAAGAAAAGGCGAGAGAAAAATAATGAGTCGTCGAAAAAAGTACGAGGAAGATGTGACGATACTGATCTCGATGGTTATCTCCATCTCGTTAGTCAAATGTTTCAGTTTTGTGGCGTTGTCGTTATCGTCAATCCAAGGGAAAGTTGTTATCGTCGGAGGTTAATAGCTTGCAAATGATGATATCGTCGTTCGCGGTGTGTTTATGTTCCACACCTCGTGATAATAATATTAAACTTGGCCAGCTAAATCTCTCGAAGATTGTAAGTTGTTGTGTACAGAGTGTGTATCGAGTCGAGGGACCATCTCCCGAGGATCATCTCGAAAGGTTAACGATGTTTCACGACTCGCCTCGTATTTGCGATCCCCGACTCTCCCCATCCATACGTGTATTTCCCCCTCCCCCCTCCCGTTGTACATTTCATTATGGAACACACTCACCAAACGGCCCAAGATCACTAATCCAACTAACGTAACTGTTTATTAAACACACGAGATACTCTTCCAGATGTTTTTTGTATGCAAGATTCTCTATCGATAAAAATCACAATTTTCAGTAATTCCTCATAAGAGAGCGTGTTAAAAGTTGCAATTTTCAACATCAAATATTTCGATTTCTAAATCATGAAGCTTCATTTAGTTTTCCAAAAATATCGTTCGGAAAATTTTATTGAAATTTTGGTTATTATATAAAAAATAAATATTAGCTCGGACGATCTTGAAATTAAAGTACGTCGTTCTTTAGTCAATTTTTAAAAACTTTTTTGTTTTTTTTTTTTTTTTTTTTTTTTATTATATGTTAGAAATTTTTTTATTTTTTTAAAGTTTTTCTCACATTTCATTATGGAACACACTCACCAAACGGCCCAAGATCACTAATCCAACTAACGTAACTGTTTATTAAACACACGAGATACTCTTCCAGATGTTTTCCGCACGTTATAAACTTGGTTTCCTTTGTGTGTGTGTGTGTGTGTGTGTTTCTCTCTCTCTCTCTCTCTCCGGCTCTGTTTCTCTCGAAGATTACGCAATCGAATTCCATGATCTCTCGAGATCTCGGGAGCAAAAGTCCCGCCTGTTTGCGAGTAGAGAGATGCATGGAGGACGTGGAGAGACTGTTTTCTCGGTGTGTCTCTCGGGAGATGGAAAGATGCTCGCCACCCATGGAACGTCGAGAGCCGGCGGCGGCGGCGCGAGTGTCGCGAGGTATGTGAACGAAAGAAACCTCGAAACCGCGACTAAGAAGGGACAGGTGATTTGCCTGTTCCTCAGGAGCTCATATACACGAGACGCGTTTATGTTTAAGCGCGAGATAAAATGTGAATACCAGAGACAGAATAGTGTAATTCACGAAAGGCTAACGCGAGCATTGGCTGTCAAATTTTTTCGAGAATTTTATCCCCTCGCCCGATGAGAAAAAAAAATTGATTCAGAAAAAAGCAAAACAATGTTTTTTTTTTTTTTTTTTTCCAAGTCGCACGAGGAAAAGTTTCGACCGCGAAAAATTTGACATTCCGCTTCGAGATTCGGAAGCAAAGCTGCAGAATGGTCCATTTTAGCTGGACCTTTTTTTTTGCATCCGTGAACGACGTTACGTCAGAATAATGAAAAAAAAACTAATAAGGAATATTACGAAGCAAAGAACAAGTGTGCTTGTGTAGGGGAAAAAAAACAAAGGAACCGTGTACGTCATTGGAGAAGGACACGTGTCCTGCTCAGAGATGGATCGATCGTCGATCTCTCGATCGACAGACAATCCTCTCCTCTCCTTCGATCTCCTCGTCGTGCCTCCTTTTTGCCCATCCATTCTCTTTCATACCTCCTCGCAATTATTCTTTCACAGTTTCTCTCCAAACACATCTATATAAAAGCTGCTTGACGGACAGAGCCAGGGACAATGTGTCGAAAATAGAAAAAAAATGACGACGGTTATGATCGACGTTTTCGACGAGTGTGCATTTTTTTTTCTTTACTTATGGCCGTGCCATAATAAATATTGAACGGGTTACATTAATCTTGGGAGAGAACGTTGATGAAGTTTTCGAAGAGATTGAAATGAAACGTTTCGTGAGGTTCGGCCTCGTCGAATATTTCAATATGGGACAGCGAAAAATGGAGCCTTTTGTAAAAAACTACGAAACCATGAAATTTTCTTGAATATTTTCTTTTGCTTCGTTATAGAGAAAACTGTGTGACGGTGAAATTTTGATTCTCCAGATTTCAATGTCAATGTGCTTAACATGTCCTAGAACTTCGAAAAATCATATTTAGCAAAAATGTCCGTGTGTGTGTATTTAATGGCACTGTAAAATTCAAACGTTCATAACTCTAGAACGGTTTGAGCTACAGGGCTCCCGTTTTGCACAGATCTTAATCCATACAAGCACTTGATTATCTGAGAATTTTGTTGGAATAGCTAGAAAAATACGAATTGTACGGTATTTTGAAATTTTCAAAAAAATCTGTCGACGCTCTAATTTCCGCAAATTTTAAGATTTATTGCTAATTGTTTTTTTATGCATAGAGTATCATAATAGGAAGGTTGGTATTGAATTTGAGGAATATCGGTCGAACAGTTTAATTTGAATAATTTTTCGAATTTTCCTAACATCTGAGATTTTTGAAAAATAGTCAAACCGCATTAATTTTTGCAAATTTTGAATAAATATTGTGTATAACTTTTTATTTCCTCTTTGCTTTGTAAAACAGTTGTAAAATATTGTGTTTTTGTAATGAAAATAAAAAGAATTTTTCGTGTCCCTCGTACTTGCCAGGAGCAGAGCTAAAAATGCTGCATCGGTACTTGCACATATTGCAGTTGCATAGAGCTGCAGGCTGGGCATACAAGGCATACGCACACTTATAAATGTATAAGGAGGTTGGATGTAATGCGATGCTTTTTCCGCATACTACAAGGAAATAAGTTATCGTGCACCGTGCAAATCATCGCACCAGCATATATATATATATATATATATATAATACTCGTGTTGTGCTTAAACGCTTATTCCCTTCCTCATTTCGTACAACATGTGTGGCTGTACTATAAAACCTATGGCCAGTTCGTAAATCCATCTCGACTGGACAGAGCATCCAACACCAGAACAGATGAATATTCTTGTTGGCTTGCTGCATCAAGCTCAAACTATATATTTATCTATACATGAATAAAGTCGTTCGGAAAGGAAGAGAATTAATGGTCGTTGGTATTTCAATTACCAATTAAATCAAAGTAACTCCAACTTTTTGAATTTTTCTTCTTTTTCATTAAGAAGCTTGTATGCCCGAAATTTTCTATCGATAGAATGTCTTCAAATGTTCACCTCATTTATTTATAAAAATCACAATTTTCAGTTAATTCTCATAAGAGGATTAAAAGTTGCAATTTTCAACATTTAATATTTCCATTTCTGAATGGTGACGTTTCCTGAAACTTTGCATACGTTCAAAAAAATGGCTCCTTTAATTTGTTCGAAATGTTTGGGAAAGCTCGGACGACCTCGAATAAAAATTGAAATCCAGATGAAAATTCGTCGACGTTCTTTTTTAATTAGCGAAACCGTGTCGAATATATGAAATTCCGAAGATTGCAGCTATCTCGTGCTCACAGTCGCGAGATACTGACTCATCCATATCCTCTTAATACCTTTTCGTTAATTAGTACATAATCGTCGTTGATATTGCGATTGCAATGTTTTTCGCTCAGGGCGAGGCCACAGGTACAACCACGTAATCAATAATAAACAAATTATGAGTTTTAAAAGGTGCGACAATCTTTGCCTTATGTAACAAACGCGGATGTTATCTCGAGGAGTGCACGCTCCGACTCTTTATCTCTTTACCCCCCCCCTCTTTCTTCCTCGTTCGTGTTCTCCAGAGAGTTGTGCACCGACCGCAGCCAGGTCACAAGGAACCGGCTCCATCTCCGGTACTCTCGTAAATATATGAGTAAATCATATTTTTATGAATTAAAATGAAAACCGACTTAACGAACGACCTGTTGTTCAACGGTTTTTCATTGATTAATTATCATCGCTGACTATTAGTCTTGTACTCGAAAAATACTTGCACATCGCGCCTAATTTTTAATCATCCTCATTAACTCCGAAAGTAGTTTGTTAAAAAAAAAAAGAAAAAATACGTGCCAATTAAGAGTCACAGGATACAATCAGGAGGGCCGAGAAATGGTTTATTTATGCGAGTATATATTTCAGTCTTTAAATTAGTTTCACCAGAAACTTGGAATGTCTATTTCTCGTATTCATAAAATCTGGAAAGAGATCGAGAGAGAGAGAGCGAGAGAGAGAGAGAGAGAGAGAGAGAGAGAGAGAGAGAGAGAGAGAGAGAGAGAGGGGAAAAGACTGTGAAAGCAGGTCGTCTCGTGGTTCTTTCTCGAGTTATTAGAGTACTACTGTTGTCTGCTATGTATTTAATTTTTCCTAGGATTGCGTTTAGGAGACACGACGTTGCGTTTCGTCTCGCTCGTCTTATTCCGACCGTGACGAAAGTCTACATTTTATTCTTTGAGAACGTGACGAAAAAAGGGATCAGGCAAGAAAGAAAAAAGTTTGAATATTTTAACCGAGATAATCTAACGGTTTGCTTTTCTGTGCTTTTTTCAAGAATTATCACAAAAAAAAGCACAAGTCTGGGCCAATTAAAATGGCTCATTTGTTTTCAACGAAAAATTATCTCTTCCCTGTGCCCCATACGACGTTTTTTCACGATTATATTATTTTTTCCAAATGTCAGGACTCGCGTGGCAACGAGTACTTGTTGTCGACTTTCTACAAGTTCTAATAAGGAAAGCGAGAAATGTCCCCCTGGCTGGGGCACGTACCAATGTCCTCTATAACGACAGAAATCGCTGGGACAGTCAAGAATTCACATACAACACACGAGCTCACGCGGTGAAAATAAAACGAGTTTTGTGTGTTTTTTTTTTTTTTTCTTCTTCATTTATTTTCATTCATTTTTATTTTTCCATTGCACTTCGCACAGAATCTCTTCAGTTTTTTCATCTTTTTTACACATTTCTGCAAAAACTTTCCGGCCTTTCAATATATTAGTGTGCGTGTGTGCGTTGTTAAAGAGCACAAAAGGGAATAATTCCGGTCGATTAGTCGCGCGAGCGAGATCAACAGAGCGAGGAAACGAGATGAGAACAGAAAACTCTCTCGGCGAGTGTGTGTGCTCGCTGATATTTTCACTTTTCGCTGCACCAACCAGTACCCACTTTGTCGTGCTTATAAACGGATTTTCTTTTTTACTCCATTTTCTACCAGTTATAAGGAGAATTGCTTGGGTGTATATATATATATATATATATATATGAATAAATATATGCATATGAAGTCGACAATACGGAGAGAAAAATATTCTCGCTGTCGTCGTTTACACTTTATTTTATCTTCTTTACTATTCCGAGCCCAACTTTTCTCCACTATTTATTTATTTTCATTCTGTCCAAGAGATAGCGACACTTTCTCCACCAGCCTCGACAAGTGTCACGGCCATCATTTTTTATTCATTTATTTCGCTGTTTCTTTCGTTTTCCAATTTTTGTTGTTGCCAATATTTTATTTAGTTCAAAAGAGAGGCGCTACGATTTCTCAAAACATTATCTCGTCTGACGCTGTAAATCTGAAAAAAAAACAACGGTTTCCAGTCCTGGAATACGTGAGAGATGCAATTCCGTGTTGAATTTTTTTGAGGCTGTACGAAATTTCGTTTTTTCACGCTGAAATTTTATTTTTTCCAAAGGGAGAATTTTTAAACATATGAAAATATATAGATATTACGAAAAAATGATAAAAATATTGAATTTTAAAGAAAAGTAAAAATTGTTTAAATATAAAAATATAATTATGAAATGATAAAAACCTAATAATATTAAATATTGTTGTGTAAATAAAATATAAAAATATAGAATATTTTTCTATAAAATGTGAAAAATATAAAATTTGTTCAAAATATATGAATTATTATAAAAAAATATAATAAGAATATAAAATAATGAAGGAATTGCAATTCCTTAAGATTTTCGGGGATTATAAGACAACGAGCAAGAAAAATGGGATAAAAAATGACACACAATTGATTTCGATATCCTTTGGTATGTTACAGCCAGAAACGGTACCCCAGTCGAGGATCGACATGACCCGAGTTTTGGAGGTCGCAGCCGCCGAAGATGTGACAGGTCATCCATACAGCCTGGCTATTACGTCGCCCGAAGGAGTGACCTTCGTCAAGGGTACGTGCCGAGAGGAGACACGATGGTGGGCCGACGTTCTTCAGGTGTATTCGAGGAATAAGGTAAACGCGAATAGAAGAAACAAAAAAATTTCGAAAAATATGGTGACGGTAAAAATTAACAAAAATTTTTCTTCACTCTCTCCGTGACCACCGGGGGTCAAATTGAGCCCAAACGTAAAATTGAGGTGTTTCGGGCTGCCCGAATTTATTTTTTTTACACATAATTTTTTTGCTGATTTTTCATAGCCATTTTGAAAATTGGATAAAAAATTTTTTCCTCGATATTGTTGTTCGGAAAGGTTCAAACTAATATCCTGAATTTTTATGTATCATCCGGAACGATATTGGCGACGTGGCGAGCGTTTAAACGTGGCTGACTATTTTTTCTTTCACTTTTTACAGTCGAACGATTAAATTCCTAATTACAAATATTTCAAAGAATTTTTCAACATTTGTGCCACGCGCGTATTTTTTTGTTTAATTTTTTTTAATGTTTTACCTTGAAGTTCTGCGACGCTGCATTTTTTCTTCGGTCACATATTTATCACGTTTCTCTCTCGCAGAGTTATCTCAACAATACGTGAGAGATATGGTCGCGAGGCTTTGGCTTACTTTTCTGCTCCTTTGCAATTTTTTTTCTCGCTCTCATCGACCTTACGAGCTTAGAAATGAAAAGATTTCCATGAGAGAAGGAGGTCGAGCAAAAAATTCGATCGAAACAATTATTTTTGCAATTGATCGTTAGTGAAAAATTGTTCGGATTTCGGTCTCGAGGGAATCGCGGCTTGTTGTAATTTATGCTGCTAAAGTGTGAGGTATACAGAAATTTTTCATGGAAACGAACGAGCCTCACAATCCTCTGCTGAGCACTCTATCTCTTCGTGAATTACGTAATATATATATATTTTTTTTTTTCGTATCACTCGGTGCAGTTGGAAAAAAAAGAGAAATGCATTCGTGCGGTTTGATATATATTGGTTTTGGTTTCTTCGTAAGGAGCTATAAATTCTTGTCTCCTTGTCCAAGTCGAGAGAGAGCTCGTCTCGCGTTTGATGTTTAAATAGGAGATACTGAAACTTGAAAGCTAACTCGGTCTTATATATCACTCGTGGCTTTAAACATGCAGAGACTTGCCGTGGTGCACTTTACCCGAAATACCAAACAACGTGGAATTCAGAGGCGGTTAAAATGATAAATATACTTTTTTCGGTTTAATAAATTCGTTGTTTCGATCCTTTTTTAACCCTAGACGATGACTCGAGTTTTTGTTTACCTATTCCGCTACCGCGGGTTCAAAATGACCCCAATTTTGAAAAAATTCATATCTCCGGTAAAACTTAACGAAAAGGATTCAACTTGGGCTCATTCTTTTAGTTTTTTTTTATGCGGAATCACGTGAGCCTGGAGTAATTTTGGTTGAAGTAAAAAAATTGGTAAAAAATTCCGTAAATCGATAAAAAAATGGAAGAGCGAAGGGATTTAAAGAGTGGCCTCGGGTCGTTTTAGGGTTAATCGAACGGTTTTCATTTCCTCCGTATTTTTATCAATATCTTTGTGTTTCATTAATTATATCTATTACATAACTGTGCTCAATGCATGTGGAGATTCATCGAGAAGCGTAACACCCGGTATAACTGTGTACATAATAATATGTATTTAAAAAAAGACTTCTCACTGGTCTGTGCCTTATTGGCGAGGCGTTAGGAGGCCAAGGCGATGCACGAGACTGTTTTTTTTCTCACTCGCACTCGCATTCAGTAAAGATATACGGGGTGGACGTGCAGGAAACACTAGATCACTCGCACTCTCAAACTTTTTTATAATCTTTCGTTGCTTCGCATTTTTATTGATTTTTTGCTTTTTCCAATATTTTCATTGTCATTGTTTATTGAGTGAGAAACCTTGGGACTGGCTCACTCTCGACCCACGACGACGACGATTAATATTTTCTTGAAAAAATCATTTGTATATTTTCATGAAAGATTAATGAATGAATTTATTGAATAAGAAGAAAAAAACATTGTCTATCAATTCCGATGATTCTGGGTCATGGCTCCGATTAACGATAGATCAATATATAGAAACTAAGACACACATATTTAAGCACTCATGCGCGTCTTTTTATCGCGAATATAAAAGAAATATAAAAAATATGAACCGTAAAGAATTTGTAGATTGAAACGGTGACTTGTCACGAATGTTCTTCTTTGCTCTTATACCTCGCTGATTAATCGCGACACCTACAGCAGGCTGTACACTGGGCGGGTTTAAAAACTCAAGGAAACGGTCATAGCAAAGATATTCTAGCAACTAAATCGCCCGCGGTTTTATTTAACCATGGGAAACAAAAATTGAAAGGTTTTTTTTCCATTGACGAGGCTTCTCCACTAATCGCAGCGGTAGAGCCTAAAATATCGATCCTAGGAGGAAAAGAGTGGAGATTAAAGTTGTCGGAAATTGAATTCCTCACAAGTTTGCTCCTATGCTTCAATAGCCTAAAGTTGAAAACGATCGAGATATTGTAACTTTTATGGCTAACAACTTTTTTCTTCCCTAGCACGAATAATATCGATCGTGGAGGAAAATTTTTCAGGACCAATCTTGTAGAGCATCCGATTTTCTATGAAATTGGAAAAAATGATTTTTTTTTTTTTTCGTCTCCTTGCGTCTCCACACTTGCGAATTGTTGTATTATTATAATTCGAGCCTGCCCCAGTGGGTAAATGCGTTGGGCAACTCGGGAGAGTAAAATAGTGGTAATATAAATGTAATATATAATAAGAGCAAACTCGTATTGCTGTTCGCACTGGAGTCTTGTTCATCGATGCGTCCTCGGAGAGCATACGAATAGCTATGAATTATGCAAGTCCTTGGTTGAGTTGGTACTCGTGAATCTCTCGATCGCATCGCGAAACACACCACGAGGAAGCTGGGCCCGGCCCTTCAGGCCTTTAAATTATCAGTCCTCTTTTTACTAGTCTCGTTTATATCTATATGTATTCTTGCATGTTATTACGTTCGCCCACGGTCTATTGGCACAAGAGACGAGCCAAGATTGGCATATAGACTCGATGATGCAGCTGCGTCCTCAACATACTGTAAAAATCATTTCACTTTGTTTAGACCTTTCCTCCGTCTCGAATACATTATGTCGTCTTTTCCGTTACCGCACGTATACATAGAGTTTCAACTGCCTTCTCATCGCTTACTCACTTTTACAATATTTTGTCCATTTCGTTCGGAGCTTCACACATTTAACGACCACGCTCAATTCGACTTTTTTCTTTTCACCTTTTCTAACGTACTAAATGCTTCTCCACCCTAACTTCGTGCTAAACAAAAGTTTTTACTAATTTACTAAAGGACAACGTACTCTTGATTCAAGATCCTTCCAAATAATATGTATTTTTTATATAATTAACCAAATTTCGATTCAATTTTCGGAGCGATTTTTTTCAAATACTCAATAAAGCTTCTTCGATGTTGCATTAAAATGTATGCAAAGTTTTAACAAGTTTTTCCATTTATAAATCGAAATATTTTATGGTGAAAATTGCAACTTTTAACAGGCGCTCTTACGAGAAACTACTAAAAATAGTGATTTCAATAAATAAATATCTCGACTTCTCCACGGTTTATCAAATTTTTATAAAATAAACCAAATTTAGATAAAATTTTACGACAGATTTTTTTTAAATACTGAATAAAGCTTCTACGATGTTGCATAATAACGTATGCAAAGTTGTGAGAAATTTAGAAATTTACAAATCGGAATATTAAATGTTGAAAATGGTAATTTTTAACACGCGCTTTTATGAGAAACTACTAAAAATTGTGATTTTTATAAATAGCTCGATTTCTACATGGTAAAACCTCTTGGAATGGCGTGAGCCATTAGATATCACTATTTTCTTAACGTGGTGAAAATTTGGAATTCTGATTAAACTTGAATCCTAATTAAAAGTTTATTTCATGAAATACTGAGATTTTCTTTGCATTTATTGTTTTAGGGTCGTCACAAAAGGAACGCAACGTTTCCAGGTGGTCAGACGACGATACTTCAAGTCACACCAACCATCAGAAGTAAGTGATCGCACACCAAACTTACGATTTTACTTCCGAATCGATGAAGAAACAAACATTCATTCATTCATTCTCTCTCTCTCTCTCTCTCTCTCTCTCTCTCTCTCTCTCTTTCCCTCGGGTAAGTGTGTGGTAAAGTTTATCATTGGAACACTATAGCTTTTAGAATAAGCAAAACAGCGAGATAATAATCGCCTCGTTATCCTAATCTCCCTTACCGAGTCGAGACCTCCGACTCGGACTCTAATTGGACGATTAGCCTCGTTACGCCACTCGCTGACAGACTCCACGGATAATAATGTAATGTAAAGAATGAAAGCGAAAATAAATTTAACATGGGCGAGCGAGAGAGAGAGAGAGAGAGGGGGAGACTAAGAGCCAGAAACAAGGGGGTTGGAGACTGACAACTTTCACTAAACCATTTTAAAAATCATCACACTCGACTAATTAAACATTTTTTCCCATTCTACAATTAAGGAGGTTGCCTACATACGACAATATAATAAGAATTTCATTAAATTTGCTGATAATATTCTTCAACATCGAATACGATGACACTCATTTTTGTTTCTATTTTTCGTCAACATAGTTGTCGAATTATTTGATTTTACAATATGCAAAAGATATACCTATATATATCTCTATGCTTACGCATGTAAACTCTAGCGTTGAGTAACTCGAAAATTATGTAGAAGAAAAATCTTAAAAACTGTGTATATTAATATTTAATATTAAAGAGTTTGCTCACGAAATATCGTAAAATTTGAATAATTTCGAATATTTATAATCTTTTCATTTTGTTTTTTTTTTCTTCATATTTTAAATAATTTGGAAGTTTCATATTTTGGTATTTACATGAATGGAACTATGGTTGACTACAGGCAATACTCCAAATCCTCCAAGGCCGCGGTTCAACAGTTGTCGTTCGGAGCCAAGGAGCAGCTGGAAGCCGGAAGCGAATAGTCAAGATTTGTGTGACAACTCTAGTTTTATCGGAGTAACTAAAAGTCCAAGTGTGACAGGCCAAAATAATACGAGCAGCTCAAAATTGAGTAACAACGATATTTCGAAGGGAATAGTAAACGGGAATGGGCCGGGGTCTAATTGCGTTAATGAGACGAATGGGAACGCGAATCCGAGAGCAGCGAGAGATTTGCCGGTGCTGAGGAACGTCCCCATGGAAAACGGTAACGGGCACGTGTCGTTAAACGGTGGAACGACGAGCGTGACAAGCGCCGTTGAAAATAGCAACAACTCGGTAAACCACAATCCACCGAGTGCTAATTCGTCTTTGGCGTTGGTCGTCGGTTCGGAAAAACCGCCGATGGTTCCGAACGACGGACGTCCTTATCGCGATCAACCAGCCAGTAGCGCTTCGCCACCGACCCGTGACAAGCTAAGGGCCGAGGACAAAGCTCGACGAAGATTGAACCAGACGACGCAGAATTCTCAACGAGACGAAAGAAATTCCGACGTCGGTGTCGTCGAGAGCAACGAAAAATTAGGTTTGTCCTTATTTTTTATTTCTTACCATATTTTCTCAAAATTCCCCCATTTTTTGTTGACAAATTTTCGTTTAAAATCGTATACGTAAAATAAAAAATTACGAATACGTAAAATTAAAAAAAAAATAAATTAAATACGTAAAATAATTTTTTTTTAAATCGTATTAATATATATATATATATATATATATATAATGAAAAATACGTCGAGAAAACTTTTGGAAAAAAAAATCTGTGAAAAATTCGACCGAAGCTTGTCGGAGAATTTAGCAAGAGTTCCTGTTCCTAGTAGTTCAAGTCCCTATTGGTCAGACACGCTCAAAGTCCTCGATCGTTGTCTTTCGGACACGCTGAAACGTTCCACGGAATCGACCATAATTCACCGTGTTCAATTCCATTTGGAATGAGTGAGAAAGAAAGATAAAAAGGAAAGATCGTGATATGAGCCGTTTCGTTGCTTTCCTCATTGCTCTCGTGCCTTTTCCCCATACCGGCTGCTCTCTTCTCCACAATTTTTATCTCGAGAGAAGTTACTTTCCCACACGTCGTCTTAAACCAATACTACGCGGTTCCTGCCTTACCACCGCTCATGCCAAGTTGCGTAATTGCGTGTACGCAATCGCCACGAAACAATCTGCCTTGCCTTCGTGCTCTATTGGTACCGCATCGAAAGGTCTCTCTCAACTTATTGCCTCCCTACCAATTATCTCTTTTTATTTTTATTAACGAGGAAAAAAAAAACAAAATTTACTTTTTTTTTCGAATCACATCGCAGTGCCAACTTTTTATAAATAAATATTTCGACTTTTACCTTGTCTTAATAACTATTTTGAGTTTTTCTTACAAACGAAATAGTAATTTTTATAAATAAATATTTCGACTTCTACATTGTAAAGTCTCTTGAAATAGCGCGAGCCATTAAATGTCATTATTTTCTGTATGTCGTGCAAATTCGAAGGGATTCTATGGCTAGAAAATAGTGCATACAAGGCCCTTAAGGCTGTATTACCAAAGCTAGGTCAGTGAAGATGGACAGATATATCGACGAACCGGAAATTGCGGCGTCATCACATAAACCCATGAAGGATGAAAGGCTCGTTAATATTTGTATTTCCTTTATTAATATTTCGTTTGAAAAAGGCTCGGTAAAAAGCCAACGGCAATTTGCTTACTGTACTGTTATAATATGATAGAACCGCAGCGCTGAGATACGGATCTCAAGAAAACGAACACACCTTGGAATGTCGAATAATCAGGGTGTAAAGGAGGAAGCTTTGCTTTTCTAGTAATATCTTCTTTACCTTATAATTTATGACGATGTAATTACGCTTCCCGCTAGATCAATTGCGTCTCCGTTGCAATCGATAAATGCATGTTAAATGAGATTCTGACTGGTGGAGAGAAAAATATTTATGAAAACGGAGGATTTTGCCTGTCTCGTTTTTTCCATTTTTTTTTTTTTTTTTTTTTTTTTTTTTTTTTTTTTTTTTTTTTTTTTTTTTGTTAATAATTGATGCTCTTGAAAAAAATGCACGTGGGCGCGAAACATCGACCCAAGACTCGAGCCCCGGAGCAGCCTCATTGATAAATTGCTCTCGCGGCGTCGTCGTCGCGCGAGAAACATTTGAAAAAATAATTAAAGCCCGAGCGATCGATAATCGTAACGGAATTCTCACATTGCTTCATGGCGCAAACGTGCGTTCGCAGGTGACGATGCCTGTCGAAGAATTCTTATGGAACACGAACGCGAGAGAGAAGGAAAATTACGAGATATCGCCGCCTCGCTTACACAACCGAGAATACGAAGAAATAAATCGAGGACTTCCGAACCCACGAGAGACGTCGTCGATGCAGCGAATGCAGCTCATCAAGACAAACTTGTAAGATTTTTCTCGTCCAATCAGACAAAAATAATTTTTTTTCTGCTTGTTTTTATTTTATTTTTTTTTTGCAAAATTCAATGTTAAAAATAAAAATTCAATTTTTGAAATTCAAGTTCAATTTTTGCAATAAAAATTCAATTTTAAAAATGAAAATTCAATTTCTGAAATAAAAATTCAATTTTTAAAATAAAAATGCAATTTTCAAAATTAAAATTCACATTATTTTTGCTCGATCAAAGGTTCGTGGTGATCCGGACGGTTGCGGTCTCGACATATCCGGCACGAGATACTCGCCCACTTCCGAATTAAGGGTCGATCTCCCAGCGGAGGATCTTTTGAACATTAAAAAAGGATGGTTAATGAAACAAGGCTTGAACAAAGAATGGAACAAACATTGGTTCGTATTACGCGGATGCGGTCTCATGTATTACAGAGACCCGAGCACCGAGGACAAGGGAATAATGGACGGTGTCATCGATTTGAATACCGTCACGGCCGTTACTTCTGTTCAGGTTGCCCGTAATTACGGATTTCAGACTGTGGTAATTATACCTTCATTTTCCATCATTTGTTCCTTTTTTACAGGAATCTAAAAGTGTTTTTTTTTTTTTTTTTTCATTTTTAAAATAAAAATTCGATTTAAAAAATGAAAATCCAATTAAAAAAATTAAAGTTCAATTTTTATAATTAAAATGCAATTTTTCAAACTAGAATTGAATTTAAAAAATGAAAATTAAATTTATAATGTTACTATTAATTTTTTTTCAATTAAGAGTGAATTTTGAAATTGAAATAATTTTTTTTTCAATAAGAATTGAATTTTTCCAATGAAAATTAAATTTTTTGAAACTACATTAAATTTTTTTTAATTCAAATAAACTTTTTCAACTTGAAACTAAATGTGTAACAATAATATTGAATTTACAAAATTTGAATTCATTTGGAAAAAAATTGAATACCAATTTTTTAAAATTAAATTAAATTTTTTAATTTATTTCACGATCTTTGACTTTTTTTTGCTAGACTTGGGACGATCGAGGAACGACGTTATTGTCTGCGGTAACGGCTGGCATAAGATCCAGTTGGATGTCAGCGATACGGAGAGCCGCGAATCTTGCGGATCCTGCGGAAAGTGCAGCGGATGGTGGACACGTTACCTGTCAAAATAATCAGCCAGACCCCAAGCGGCAGTCGCCCACCGTGTAAGAAAAAATGGACGATTCCTTTTTGCTTTCTCGAAAATGGTTTTTTGGAAATTCAAATGCCGCGTCCTGAAGGAAAATAGCGCTCGAGTGAAAAAAATTGTTGGGTTACAGATGCGAACGAGAAAGAGATTCGGCAGCGCCAACGACGCCGTTGACTCCCCGTTCCGTGTTGTTCTCTTCGGACGAAGAATATCGCACCGCCTCGGAAGGAGGTCGACGAGAATCGGGGGATTGGTCGGAACTTCCGGTATCGCCGCCGCCTCCTTCGAATCGTCACGGCGATTGGTCCATCTCGTTGAAGGGCCCGACCGAATGGAGCGAGAATTCGGCGAATCACGAGTGGTCCGAATTGCCCCCATCGCCACCGTTGACCCGGACAGCCCTCTCGAGGGTGAAAGCCCGTTCGAGATCGAGCTCGAGGTCCCGAGTGTACAAACGCAGTCGGAGCTCCCCGCCAAATTCTCGGAGAAGCACTCTCGACAGCGTCCGATCCGAAGACTTGATGATGGCGTGCTGCGAGCTCGCCGAGCCCGACGAAGGCTCCGGGAACGACGGAGTCGTCTCGAGCAACGAGAGCAACGATTGTCCGGCGATCCCAAACGAGCGGCCCCTCATCGTTGAGCTCCTTGAAAACCAAGTGAGCAGCATGTTGCGCGAGAATCTCGATCATCCGAGTGCTCTGCTAGTCATTATCGAGCGCCAAGAGACCGAGATCGAGGCCCTCAAATCACAACTCCAAATGGCACGGGACGAGGCCCGAGAAACTGAAAACGAAATTCTACGACTTCGGGAACATCGCAACGAAAACAACGCCAGAGATCGCCAAAACGACCACGATGATTATGAAAGAATTAAACAAATCTTGACCCTCGAAAGGGACAACCTCGACCATAAATTACGGGATAATGAAAATGTTTTACGCGAAACCAGAGAACGATGCGAATTCCTCAACAATGAGGTCTCTTCTAGTCAACGGAACGCCGACCTTATGCGCACGGAGATCGAAGCGCTTGAACTAAAATTAGCTCAAGGTAAACCTCGCCCACCTTCTCCTTCATTTTTCCAACTAAATTTCAATCATTTCATTTCAATTTTTCACGATTTTTTAAACATTAACATTATTTTATTTTATAAATATTATTTCAATATTAATATTATTTTATTTTATGAATATTATTTCAATATTAATATCATTTTATTCTATAAATTTTATTTGAATATTAATATTATTTTATTTTATAAATTTCATTAATTTTAACAATATGAAATATTATTTTAACATTTTGTTTTTTTTTTTGTGTGTTTTTTTATTTTTTATTTCAGGAATCGAAGAAAATGAACGATTGTACAGTAGGGTAAGGGAATTGGAAGGTAAAAGCGGCTTATCGGCATCGAGGGAGCGAGGTCGAAGTTTCGATTCATTGAGCGATCTTACCAACATCGATCTCGAGCTCGATATCAGTGGCTTCGACAAAGAGCGGTTAGTTAAGGAACAGAATGTCATAAGGATCGTTGCATGACGTTCAAGTTTGCATCGTTTTTGAGATAAAATTGACCCGGAATTCCCCCGATAACTGTAATACCGGTTAGATATAAAATTTGGCAAAATGAAAATCGTAAATGTTTTCGGCAGGATGATGGAAGAATTTGAAGAGCTTCGGGGTCGATTCGAAAAGGCGGTGCTGGAGATCCGAGCAATGAGGAAAGAGCTTCGGGAGGCTCACGCGAGGCAGGATGCACTGGAGTTGGAAATATTTGCTCACAAGCAGGACGAGTCGCGAATTAGCGAGTCAAATCGTGCGCAGGTTGAGTTGATGGCCGCTCGGATACAAGACCTAACGAGCAAGTTGGCTACGAGCGAGAAACAAGTGAGAACATTGAAGCTAAAGTTGACAAAAGCGGAAACGAGGGACAAGCGAAGATCTTTGTCGCTCAAAGGTCGTGAATCTTTCCAAATATCACAAGAATTGGAGGACAAGTTGGCGGAGCTCGAAGCGAAAATCTGCGCGATTGAAAATGGTGGAGAAAAGTGTGGAACGCGTTCGGGGCACGTGTCTCTGTCGCAAACGAGCAAAGAAGCGAGTGGGTCACCTCGACGAGAGCGTAAACGTGAAAATCGAAGTCTCGATCGTGGCAGCCGATTGCGACGAAAATCATTGGACAGCGCGACGAGCTCGGAACCGATGAAAGTGTTGATAAGGCTGAGCAGTTTGGAGACGAAAGTCGCTCAAGCTGCGGAAACTGTGGGCAGCGATGTCGAGAAGGATTCGAGCGAATGTAGCGAGCCATCGAGTCCTTCGAGCTGTCAAATATCCGCTGAAATCCTAACGAGACTCCGAAAGCTCGAGCGCGTATTGACCAAATCAAAACGACGATTAGAAAAGTGTTTGGGCTCGACGCAGGCCGAAGAAAAAGCTGAAAAATGTCTCCGCGACGTAAACGACATTCTCGAGACATGCGTGGACTGCAAAAAAAATAACCAACAACCTTCGAGCCAAACAATCGAATCGGCACGAGTGGTCGTCGCGAAACTCGAGTCGTTACTTACCGATAAAATCAGCCAACTCGCTGAAAAACGACAGAGGCTAGCCGACGAGAAAAAACTCGACGAACGAACTAAACTCGAACTTCTCGCCGAGAGACTCGCTTACGAAAGCGTCATTCTCCGACGATTAAAAATTAGCCTATCACGTGGATACGAGAAAAATCTAATCCTCGGCGAACTCCTCGAAACTAGTCATCTCATTTCAAACTTAAAGTCTAAGGTTTATGGAACTAAACCGAAAAAGTACCAAAACACGAGTTACATACAATATCTCACTAAAATATTAGCCAATAAGTTAGTCTTGGTAGGAGGAGCTTTGTCCGATAGTAACAGCGACGCGAGTACATCGAGGCCTGACGATAATTTCCCCAAGAGAGATGTTCCCTCGAGAACTCACGAATATCGAGATTTCCTCAGCACCAAACAGCATCAAGTTAACGAAATAATGAAACATTATAAAGAGACTAATTTCGGTCAATTGGCCGAGGCTCTCGCAGCGGAAACGTTGAGTTTGTCCGATCAAGAGGATTTCGGCAACCGAGGATTACCCTCGAACAAGTTACTGGAGGATCAGCGAATCCGTGAGGCTTGGGCGATGGCCCAAGAGACAGTAAACAAGGAGCTTGTCCAGGCGGAAGTTTCTCACGTTTTGACTCAATGCGGTCACATTTACGAGCAAAACATCACGACGATAACGGACACTTGTTTGAATATTCATGAGAACAGCAGCCTCGAGGCTCGTATCGATGAAACTCACACGAGATTACGTCGCCAGATGGAGCTCGAGATCCGCGAGTTGACTCTCGCCTACGAAGAATCTCTGAATCGTATGAAATCGATGAAAAATCATGTCACAACGATCCCGTACGACTCGAGGCAGTTGCTCAATGATTACGCCGACGTCGTAGCTCAAAAGGCTCTCATCGATGCGAGAATCGGATTGCTCGATGCCCAGCAAGTTACGAGCTCCAAGGACGACCAGGCCAAAAGCTCCGGAGCCAATCCCGACGCGCCAAATCACTGGCTCTCTAGTCTCATCAAGTACGAAGATGTTTTGGTCGACCTTGGCAGCTCGAACGGTAACGATCAGCTCTTGGACGCTGAGTTCGCTTATCTTTATCGACGTTTCGCCAACGACTGCGAGGAGCTCATCACTGGCAAGCAACGAGCTACGAAGGACGAGCTTCGTAGTATTGCTCAGTCTTTGCATAGCCTCGACAACGACGTCGCTATTTTAGGAAAATTTTTGCTCCAAAAAGACGAGAAACTTCCACAAGATATCGCTAGCTCCGCGGGCTCATCGAGCGTCTCTGATTGGCCAGAGGTGACACAGAAATGCGCAGAGATTCGGGAACGCCTGAAACGGCTGGTCGACGTAGCTCAAAATTTGCAATGCAAACATTGCTCCGTCCTGCAAGAAAATATCAAGCGAATGAGTCTCGAGCACTCGGAGCAATTGGAGAAAATTCGAATTAATCAGGAGAAAGAGATTTTGGAGGTTAAAGCGGAAATGAAAAAAGAGCGAGACTCGTTGAGCAAACAATACGAAAAAGAGGCTGCCAACTTGAGAGACCGAGCGAGAAAACTCGAGCATCGTCTGAACGCCATGGACTCTGAGCATTCGGCACATGTGAACGAACTTCGAGCTGCTTATCAACGCTCCATCAGCGCCGAACTCGACACCGACGCCGAAACTCGCAAACGCTACAAAGAGGAGATCAAACAATTGCGAGGATTGTGCGAAAAGGGCCTGCTTGCTATGGAGAATTCTCATAGACGTATCATCGCCGAAATGGAAGAGAAACATCGACAGGAACTGGAGAATCTACGCGTCGAGAAGGAACAAGCCCTTTCCGAAGAAACACAAGCCACTCTCGCTGCTCTCGACGCCATGAGAAAAGCCCACGAACACGAAGTCCAAAAAGAAATCGCCAAATTTAAGGCTGAATTCATCAAACAGATGCAAGCTCGTGAAGACATTGGAGCTTTGCACAAGGAACACGAGTACGTTTATGATTACCATTTTTTTTTCCATACTTTTCATCATTTTTCCACTTTTTCCCTTAAGAACGTTGTATGCATATTTATATGCACAGAATTCCTCTAAATTTTTAAACTCGATTGTATCACGTTTGTGTGCGTGATGTTTGTTTGTTTTTTGTTTTAAGGCGGAGTTGTCTATTGTTCCGTAGGGACGAGATGGAGGAGATAAAGCAAGAGATACTCTCATTGTCCTCCAAGTATTCTTCAAAGTGTGTGGAATCAGCGGCACTAGAGGAAAAAGTTGGAGCTTTGACGAAGCAAATGACGCAGGCCCAACAGCACATAATGCAGTTGGACGCTCGAAATAAACAGCTCCGTGCTCATCTCGTTCTTGAGACTAACGACACAGGCATCAACGATACGATACAACTTTTGCGAGGACGAGACAACGAGATTGCCAAACAACAGGAAGAAATCCATCGTCTTCAGCAACAGCTGAAGGTGAACTTTTTTATATTCTTTTAGCTTCTCACTCCATCACGGTTTTTCATGCCTCCTTGTGTATAACAAAATCTAACTCTATTCGGTGTTTTTTTTTTTTTTTGCATCGCGTTGGACCAAAAATTACGATGTTGAAGTTCGAATCGTTGGAATGCAACGATAACTGATGATTTTTTTAAGCAGAGTACGAAATTTTCGGAAAGTATTTGTCAAAAATAGTGGAGCAGACTTTTTGACTAGTTGAGAGTTGAATTTATTGAAAAAAAATAGAAAAAGTTGATTAATTATCGAAATAATGATTGAAAAATAATTTTTTTCGTTTTTTCCCACGACGCAAACTTCAGTATCGTGAAAAAAAAGTATCTTTCGGATTTTGGTGAAACTCTCAGTCGGGTCGCAATTGCATATTATGGTGTGTAGATTTTTGCACGTTTTTAATTTCAAGTTTAAGTTTCGATCGCTGGAGGTGTTTGTTTAGTTAGTCCTTGATGCGCTTTTCGCCTTGTTCACGATTCCACAATGTACATAACGGTGTTTTTTTTAAATATTTTTTATTGGAAATGCGTTTTTTTGAATTATTTGTAAAGAAAAAAAAATGAAGCCCCAGAAGGCCTGGGCCACAACATGCGATTGCATAGAAAACATAAAAAAATGCCAATTTATCAATCATCGCCGGGGATTTGCTGATTTGAAAAATTATACGAAGGATTTTCTTTGTGGATAAAAAAATATTGGCAATTTTTGCACCGAAGCAACATTTATTCCGAAGATAAAAAGAAAAAATTGAAAAATGGCAGAAAAACGTTTTAATATACATAATAATATTACACAATCGGTAATAATATTAAGTATATTATTCCACTAATCAGCATGGGGAGAAAGTACGTGAAAAAGCTTGGTGCGATATGACGAAAAATGCATCGTCGTTGAGCTACTTATCTGCATCGTTGTTGGAGCCGAATTCGTCGAGATCGAGCACAGAAAGGACGGAGACATCATTGCAAGACACCAATGTGTCTGTCGATATATCAAAAACGTCTGGCACATCTCCGAATCTACGAAAAACCATGTCCGAGGATAAGTCCTCGCGAAAAAACAACTTTTCCTACAAACTCGAACGTCTGAGATCAATCTCATTGCCTTACACCAACTCGAGACAATTAAATGTTAAAAACGAGGATACTGAGAATAAAAATGGCATGAGATCGCCGTTGTGGGACAGTCTGAGACCGAGGACAGGCCTGCCCCATCAGTATCAAGGTACAGAGGACAAATAAGAGGCAATTAAATCAGAAACATTCGTCACATCATTCGTTACGATGACGTCCAAACTTTTGATAACTAAAAAAAAACTTTTCTGGGCTTTTCCCCATATCTTTCTTGTCTCGATCGTTTTCAACGATCCCTTCGTCTGCGGCATTTCCTCGTCTTCTGTACCGGGATAATTAATGTCTCGCAACAACTAACAGAACGAAAAAACGCATTTTTTTCCAACTTTTCAGCCAAACAAATTCGGTTCTTCCTGCTTTTTTTTTTTCTATATCAAACTCTAACACGCTTCAGCGATAAAAACCTCTGCATACGTGTCCTTAACCATTAAAAGTGGGAACAGCAATTTTGACATGTACACCGCTTAACTCTCCTCGAAAAAAAAACAATAAGAACCGAAAAAAAACGTCCCACACATTCCGAACGTACGTACGATAGTAAAAACTATTAAGTCTCTCGATAGATTGATATAAAAAAAAAAAACATAATGGCTATACAATTTATAATGATGGAATCAAAGAAACAAAACTTTTCACTCAATTTTCATAAATTTTGTGAGTGTGTGTGTTTGTGCGGTTGATTGGAATGCACTTATGGGTTTTTGCATACTCGTTACTCTAGTCCATGGGATCTATTGTGTTTTTAATTATATATTGGAAAATGTAACCACGTCCAGGAGAAACGAATCAAAGTTGACTGATTCGATGACATCGGAGAGTTAATTTCTTGGAGAATTGGAAAATCAGAGATTCATTTTCGAGGACGAAATTCAATAAAATTTGACATTTTTATGGCTAAAAATAATGGGATGTCGTCGAATCTATCAAATTACGAAAGAAAAAATGAAACGAGTGATTCGCTCCGAATGGACGTGACTGTAGAAAACTTTTTTTCACTCTATTTGGGAATAAAGCACCGCTGAATGAAAAAAATGTCCATGGATTTGAAAATAAGTTTTTGAAACGAAGAGAAATAAAACGTGTACGATAATAAGGTTGCTCAACACCGATGCGAGTCAGGAAACCTGGGATCCAGTGGCAGGAGAACGAACAAAGTGAAAAACAGCAGCGGCAGAAGGCACACACCATCCATACCAACTCTCGTAACACATCCGACCTCACCCCGGAACCCTCAGCTCTCTCCGTTGCAGGTACCTCATTAAATTTCTCTAATAATTATTAACCCTAGAACGGTAATCCTTTTTTTTTTACTTACTCCGGTAACCTGGGGTCAAAATGACCCCAATTTTGAAAAATTCATAACTCCGGTAAAATTTAACGAAAAGGATTCGAGTTGGGCTCATTCTCTTCGTTTTTCAATGCAGAATCACGTGAGCCTGGGGCAATTTTGCTTAAAGTCTAAAAATTAGTCAAGAATGAGGTAAAACGATGAAAAACCGGGGAACGAAGGGAGAAAGGTCTTTCCAGGCTTGATATAGGATAAATTTGCGTTGTTTTAAAAATGGAGCTCGTACTAATTGTTTCTGTTGATAATTGTGTTGTTAATACAGAGCTGATGAGGTCCCCATCCGTGAGGTGGTCGGAGAGGAGTTGTAGAAGTTTGCCCTCAACTCCGACACCAGGATACCAAAATTCTCTCTACCCCCCACTCCCCGCAGTGGGCATGGTCGCTGAGAGAAAGAAAAGATTCGAACTGTGAGCAGAATATCGTCCAGATCGGTGGTGACGATATGACTGCACGTGCGACGTTTCGTTGATCGTCCAGAAGCGACAATACAAAGAATTACCAATGCAATCCTGTTTTTTCTTTCCCAAAACAATTTTTCTTTATTTTTTTCTCATCTATCAACTGAATTGTACGACAAAAAAAAGCTCACGTACTAAAGATCCCTGTAAAATCCCTTTTTTTTAGAGACTGAAAAATTCTTCGGAAAATTGGCCGAAAGAAAAATTTGAGATTAAAAAAAAGATAAAGATTTCGCGGGTTCCTCGCAAACTTTCGTCAAATTAGTCGATCGACCTCATCAATTTCATGCAACGATTACTTTTCCTCCCTCCGGAGGTTCATCTCGATGTTCATCGACGAAAAGAGGACTCTCCGTGTCTAGAAAATTTGATTCTGTACAGTTGCATTGAAAAAATACGACAAAAATATGAGAGCACACGTCTGTGTCAATTTTTCGATGGAATTTCTTTATTTCGGATCCCCTCTTTCGAAAGCATGTAAAAATATTGTTTTTTCTTTATATATGTAGAAAGTTACGAAATTATTTAAATGTTTATAATGTATAGTTTATCAATTCCGAGTCTAAGAGAGAGAGAGAGAGAGAGAGGGAGGAGAGTGAGAGGAAAAGGAAGAAAGAAAGAAAAAGATGACAAATTTCCATAAGCCCCAGTTGTTTAACCCGTCCCTCTCCCTGTCCCTCCCATAGGAAATGGATTGTTTATATAGTTATATATTATTAATGGTTTATTCTACATATATAAATATGTAATCACGAATTCGTTGTAATGATTGATAATTGATTATCTATTATGTAGAGTAATTGCTCAGGATTGTTTAACATTTATATATTATTATTATTATCGTTCATCATTATTATTATAATTATTGTATTTGTATGATAATTTATATAACACGTTTGAATAAAAAAAAAGTTTGTAACCTTAAGGAATCGTCTGCTCCATTTTTCTTTCTTTCTAGGTCGTCTGCGGGGTCAAAATGACCCCAATTTTGGAAAATTCATATCTCTGGAAAAATTCAACGAAAAGGATTCAACTTGGGCTCGTTCTTTTCGTTTTTATACCCAAGATCACGTGAGCCTGCGGCGATTTTGCTTGGAGTCAAAAAATTTGCCAAAAATGCGTATTAAAAACGTTAAAAAATGGGAGAACGAAGAGCCACAAGGCGCGTAATTTAACTCTCAAATGGAAACTTCATTTTTTTTTACCTATTCCGGTAAACTGGGGTCTAAATGACCCCAATTTTAAAAAATTCATATTTTTGGTAAAATTTAACGAAAATCGTTGTAATTGGGCTTGTTCTTTTCGTTTTTTCAATTCAGGATCACGTGAGCTTGGGGCGATTTTGCTTGGAGTTAAAAAATTGGTCGAAAATGCGGTAAAACGTTAAAAAATTGGAAAAACGCGGGGAGAAAGGGAGCGGGATTTAAAAATCCTCTGAAGTCGTTTTTGACGACTCAGCCTGACGTTGTTTTTGGGAAAAAAAATGGATTGGGATGTAATGTAATGAAAAATAATTGCGAATCGGATCTAACCGTCAAAATTCCGCTCAAAATCGATTTCCGTTTCAATCGACTTGTGGGTAATGACCCGATGACAAAACTATAAAGATAGTACGTACGTGAACGGGTTAAAATGCTTTTCAATTATAAAACCACAGATAGCGTAGAGCAGAAGATCCATTTTCACGCTATTTCGATCGGACACTCTGAATCTATCGGTCTAACGTATTCGCGATACTCTTGATACAGGCACGAGCCGAGTCCAAAAGTTTCTAAATATTCCATTTTTTTCAATATTCATTAGAATCCGATTTTTTGAAAATGGCCTCTGGTGGACTCTTCATGGTTTTGTGTTTCGTGCCATTAATTATGGTCAGTGTAATTAATAACTGGAGGGTAACAAATATTATTTATTAACGACGTTTTATGCTACATTTTCTGTGCATAGAATTCCTTCATATTTTTACCACATAAAAAAAATACACAACAACAACACACACGAGCATTTATTTATAAAAATCACAATTTTTAGTACTTTCTCATAAAATTAAAATTTTCAATTTTCGACATTAAATATTTCGATTTCTAAATGGTGAAGCTTCTTTAATCTTTGCATACATTTTTACGTAACATCGAAGAAGCTTCATTCAATTACAAAAAATCTAAATTTTATCGGAAATTTTATTGAAATTTTGGTTAATACATGAAAAAATACATATTCCCTTGGACGATCTTAAATTTGGAGTGTGTTGTTCTTTGGTCAACTGGTTGCAACGTTTTTTCCATGAACTCATTCTCGTAAAGCGTTTTCGTATGTGCGAAAAACTGAAAAGAAAAATGTACAATTGACCGTCGCCATAGAACGTCCTTGAGAGTTGGAAGGATTTGTTTGAATTGTGATCGTCTTTGCAGCCGGCAGCGGAAGCAACTGAGTGTGTCGTACTCGAGGACGTTTTTGTGAGAACGAATAAAGTGAGTTTGTTCGGGCAGTAAGGAGTTTATCATAAAATTGGTTCGATGGCATAAAGCTTGACGAGTTGGTCCCAATTTTTAGGATCTCCATGGTTGGCGACCTCACGACGCTAGCAACAACGGCGGACAGGGAAAAACTATTGTACGAATATTCCTGCTGATTGAATTTTATAAATTTTATGAATTTTATAAAAATTTTATTTTTTATTATTTTTTTACATTTCTCAGGCTCGTGGTCCGGACCCAAATTCTCAACAAATAATTCCTTTTAATCAGCAGAACGCGCTTAGTTATGTAAGTTGGCAAAGTGTCGACTGATTTATCGAAATTAATAATTCAGCATGAAGTTTATAAAATTTTGTGAAATTCCATAGCCGAGCATTATGTGGGGTGGCCATGGAAATTAAGGGACGCCAGTGTGCCAAGGAAAACCTTCCCAGGCTCGTCAATGGAAAAGCACCAAGCAACGTACGTATTTTCGAAAGTTGACCCTTCGTGTACACACTGGGTCAAATTGACCCGGACTAGATATTCGGTGTTGCTTTTAATAAATAAACGACATAATCATTATTTGGCAATTTGACATTTTTTTGACAATTTCGTGATTTTTTTTCCATTATTTTGACGAATTTAACAAAAAATTTAATAATAAATAATAATTAATTCAAATAATAAAATTTAAATGAATGAAAATTTAATAAAAAAATTGATTTAATAACAAAACAGTCTATAAGAATGCTCTGAGTGAGACGATGTGCTAATTGTTTGACAATTTCGCGATTAATTTTCCATTATTTAGACGAATTTCATAAAAATTTGAATAATAAATAATAATAAAATTGAATAATAATATTTGAATAAATAAATATTTAATGAAAAATTTGATTTAATAAAAACAGTGTATAAAGATGCTCTGAACGAGACGATTTGCCAACATCGTCAAAGATCATTTTCCTACGATCACGAGACACTTTACTCCATGAAAAATAATGATCTATAGGAGATTAATGAAAAAAGCTACGCAACGTGATTTTTCAAGTTGAGAGAAATTATTTGCTGCTCACAATAAATATGATACATTGCCATAAAGAATGATCGTAACGTGTCAAGGATCGTAACGTGATTTGCATTAAAAATTGCCTTGACTGCTTTGCTCCTGTTCATGCAATTTAATTTTTGTCAGACTTTTATGAAGTTGAGATAAATAAATCGATGAGATATATCACGAATTGAGATAAGCCCATTTCACACCGTGTTAGTTGTGGATCGTAATTTCTGTTCGAAACTTAAATTGCAAGTTTATTCGAATAAATTTGTTTGCGTTGAAATTGGGCGAATTAATGAAAATAATTAGACAAGATTTTTCGACAAGTTCAAGACAAATTCGTCGTGCTTTTTATTTCAAAATAAAAAGAATTTTTTCGTCGCTTGGTCGCGTCAACGATCGCCTGCGACATTGCAGATTTTTGGACGCTTCTTTTTGAGGAAGAAAATGATGGGGGCACATGCGGAAATGGAAATAAAAAGTGTTACACGCCGTGTTAAAATATCGAGAATAAGTCATTGTTTATTCTTATTTGTCCTAGAATAATAAGTACAAGTCGAAGAAATATTTGAACAATATAGATATTGGCAATGATAGTCTATAGCAATAGGGAAAAAAGTTCCGTTTCACGGAGCTGATTAAGAGTGCAGAAATTTGATAATCACCATTATAATTATTTCATCAGATGTGTCGTGCAATTGTGCGTGTTGATATAAATATCACAATATAATTCGTAGCTTGGCCTCGAAGAATTGTTTCTTTTTTTTGTCTCTTATATCTAACCCTAGAACGGTGAGCTCATTTTATTTTCTACCTCTTCCGGTAACCGGGGGTCGAAATGAGCCCAATTTTGAAAAATTCATATCTCCCGTCAAATTTGACGAAAAGAGTTCAACTTGGGCTCATTCTTTTCGTTTTTCGATGCAGAATCGCGTGAGCCGGGGCAATTTTTCTTGGACTCATAAAATTGTCGAAAAATGCGGTAAAATGTTAAAAAAAATCTGGAGAACGAAGAATGAAAGGTCGCGTGCGATGTAAAGTCTCCGTTCTAGGCTTGAAATTCATTGTTCAATGAATCGATCGTCTTTTATGCAATAACAATAAATGCCTGTTTCGATGTATGTTTTTTTTCCAAACAGGCGCAGCTCGTATTTTTCGCAGAGATAGAAAATTGATCGTTTCAGCTATAATAGCTCTTGTAGTTTAGAATAATAAATTTCTCGCTATTTTCTTGGTCTACCATTTCGTTGCATGAAGCAACCCTTAAAAGAATTAAGTCTTACATCGATCTCGCCCTCTTCCAACTGTAAATGAAATTTGGATCGATTATGCGAGACAAGAGAAGGAAAAAAATGTGCACTCTTTATTTTGAGCATTCATTTATTTACCTGATCGAATAAATAAATTTGTTTATAACACGAGGGTGAGACGCACTCCCTTATGCAGCGTGTCTTGGCGACGGAGCTGGCTCTCTGATTTAGCGAGAGCATTTTGCATGCCCCGCTTTCCTCGCAGGCTTGCTCGTACTCCCTGAACAACAGTTCCTGTCGAATAATAACATTTTTTTCAATCAATGAATTATTTAGTTAATTCAACGCCGCGGAGTCCGAGGCCCGATGGGGAATCGAGCAAGAGTTTTTTTAAAAGGCTACGCGTCTCCGAAGCACGCGAGACTTTTCGTTGGAGGCTTCGGTGCGACATGCGCTCTGGAAATGTCTCGCTTGTCACAGCCACAGCGTGCGAGTCGACAATAAAAAACAAAAAATCGACTCCGATCTCTTGGCAATTATAAAATCACATAAAATTCATTTTTCTACTCACATTTTTACTCGTCTCCTTGTACGGGTATTCCGGGAATGTAAAAGTTTTCGAAACCGATGAAGCATCGATATGACAGATTTGAAATACCACAAGCCAAACTGCATACGCGTTTACCAGCCACGTCGCCATTTTGGACTACCCTCGCTCACGACCACCGAGGCAAGCTCTCTACGATCAATAAATATAGTTCGCTACGCTATGGACCATTGGCGCTCTTATCTACCGCGCTTCTTTACCTTTTTTTTTTTTTTTTTCATATTTTTTTATTTTATTTCAAGTCCCAATAAATTTTATTCTTTTTTTTCCAGTCGAAACGTCGACTCGATCGGCTGCTTCTTTTTTATCGGGCTCGGGCGATGCGGATCATTGGAGAAAACGGAATATTTTTTTGTTGTTTTTACCTTTCATCGTTTCATCTTTTCAATCACGAATATGAAAAAAAATCTAGCGATTTTTCTATTGAAACAAAAATTCTTTTGGAATTTCGAAAAAGAACGAGAATAATGAGGAAAAATGTTAAGAAAACGTAGGGACGTTTTCTTAAACGTTTTACAAAACTGCCACATTTTTTTTTCAACACAAAAATTGCTAGAATTTTTTTATATTCGTGATTATAAAAATGAAAAATTAAAGGTAAAAATTAAAAAAGTATTTTTGTTTTTGAACTTTTCATATTTCTCCGACGACCCATCGCCCGAGCTCGATGAAAAAGAAGCAGCCGATCGAGTCGACATTTCAACGAGGAAATAAAATGATGAAAATTTGCGCGTTCCTTCGAGAAGTTTGGAGCGAGAGTCAAAGCGAAAGGCCTGGCAAATGTTTTTTTTTTGTCTTGGCCGCCTGGTGCGGTGAAAATCCGGCGAGCGACTCCTCTCGGCATCTCTGCGGACGTTCCGCAACGAAATGAAGAAAAGCTCGTCTCGCAGCAGAACAAAAAAAAACACGCAGCTCTATAGAAAAAAATATACGACGAGTTCGCGGCAGCGAGAACGAGCATAAGACTGCGGAGATCCCATCACAACGTGTTCTCCTTTATTTTGCCTCGTGATGGAACCGCCAAAAGTCGATATAGAAAAGAAAAATCGTCGAGCTCGTCGACGAGGACGTGCATCTCTCGTTACAGCAAAGCCTCTGCCTGCTTTCTTCCTTAGACGCTTATCGAATTTATTTTGTATGCACAAGAAAATTTCATTCGACCATGCTAATTAATTACCGCAATTTAAAAATCCACATCTTCATTTTCCTCTTAACTAATTACCACAAAAAATACTAAAATATAAAATTCTACCGAACGTCAAAAAAAAACAATATTTTCTTCGTTGTCCGGCGTGAGACGAAATTTTTTATTGAAATAAAAAAAATCAACAAACAAAATTTACTCTTGTTTCTTCGATATAATATGGTGGAATTTGTTTATGAGAGCAATGGAAAGGCTTCTGAATGGTTTAGAAAGCCGAATCTCGTTGTAACTTGGACTCCGAGCCCCTCCGGACTCGTGATGCTTGAATAAGGTCGATTCCTGATGATAATGGGGATCGTTGAGACTCCCTGAAACACGTGTCTTTGCCGAATTGAGCTCGGTCGTATTGAATTCTCTTTCGTCAGCAGTTCGATCTGTGTGTTTCCCACAGTGTGTTTACATTGCCTGGGTATTGTGCTCCTCGATAAGACTCGGAGTTGCAGATTTAGCTCGCATGGAGCGAAGACTTTTCGCAGCAGCAACGTCGCGGCGTTTGCATCGCCGAAGGATTCAAAGAGAAACTTCAATCGGAACAAACAACCACGAACAAACGAGTTCCGGGGTCGTTATTTTTTCTAATTAAGCCTAGGACGGTAATCTGGGGTCGAAAACTACCCCATCAGGTTTTCCCTTTGTTTTCGGCGTTTTTTTATCGTTTTAATGCATTTAAAAAATTGCCCCGGGCTCACGTGATTCTGGATTAAAAAACGAAAAGAATGAGCCCAAGTCGAACTCCTATCGTTCAATTTTACCGGAGATATGAATTTTTCAAAATTGGTCTCATTTTGACCCTTTGGCTCTTCGTTCTCCCATTTTTTTTCTCGTTTCTCCGCATTTTTCGTTGCTCTTTTCGTTGAATTTTTGAAAATTGGGGTCATTTGGAGGCCAGGTTAGGGGGGAATAGGTCAAAAATAAAATGGAGATGGAATAATGGAATATTTTGTGTCGTCCGCGAGTCATAATCTTCGTACCAACGCGACAAAAGGTATGCTGCCGCAGTTTGGATATTAAAGCACCATCTTGACCATATCTTGCCGCCAGTAGCTGGCTTGGAGCCAGATATTAGTGCAGAGAGAATCGGGAGAAAGCCAAGCAAGTTGGCCGCAGTCATTTGTTTGCATTACAACCACACGAAAGCCTCGCGACGAAAGGGGTCGAAAGGAGAAACGTGCAACAAGTTAAACGAAGGGAAAGGGCGATGGAAACTTTGAGCTCGAAGCTGCGTCCGGTACTTATGCAAAAAGGGAGGAAACGCGAGTGGACAAAAAAAAATGAAAAAATTAACGAAAAATTAGAACGAAAAAAATGTCGGAAAAATTTCAGATTCCTTTGATTATTTTTTTCGATCAAAGAAATGTTGAAAACCCAACGATCGAGAAATCCGGACCCATAGAAATAGAAGTAACAATTCGGCTCAGAATTGGCAGAGCACGAAGCGATAAAAAGTGTGCACACGAGAAAGCGTATTAAAAAAGTAAAAAAGATAAATATTCGTGAGCCAGAAGAAGGCGATCCATTGGACAAGCACCCCGGAACATTACGATTGGAATAAATTCCGTGTTTCATGTCGCGTTTCGTGCACGTTATTTTCTTTGCCAGAGCCTCTCTGCTCCCTCCCCATAGCGACGATCCGGGAATTTGCGGCTCACGATATCACGTTTACAGCGCGCGATACCAAATCCTCGCCGCTCACTGCAATTCCATTCTCGCCCATTAAACTCACCCGCATTGTTGAATACTCGCATACATAAACACATACAATCCAAAGAAAAAATGATGCGATATTATCATTCGGTAAACGGAAGCATGCACAACGACCAGCAACGGGAACAAAAACAATCAAAACATTCGACTCTCGTTGCTCACAATTTGAGAAAATTAAAAAATTCAAATTTAGAAAAAAAATGTAAAAATAAATAAAAATAAAAAGTGAATAATTCAAATTTTTTAATTCAAATAAAATTCAAAAATTTCGAATTTCAATGAATCTTGAAAACAAATCGAGTCAGATTGAAAATTCGACTCTATTTCTTCAGGATTTATTATCGGAAAAAATGGAGTCACGTTAAATTTGAATTAATCTCAAAGGCCACGGAAAAAATGAAGAAATCGTGGAGCATAATTTCTTAACTCGTTTCTCGAATATTTTTCACCACAAAAATTCGAATAATTCATTGAATTTTTTCTAAACCCCACAAAAAACAAGAATCGACTTTTTTGAATTTTTCATCAAAAAAATGTAAATAAATGGCGACTAAAAAATTCGAGACATGTCAAAATTTCGGTTGACTCTTGAGGCGAAGAAATCTATGATTGAGGAGCACGATCGAAGCGACGAGCTGTTGCTAACGACATTTGCACAGAGAGTCGGGTGTGCATGAGAGGGAATCAAAGATTTGACGTTGGAGAGTAATTGAAAGAAGGACTGCGGGGGCATAGTACAGGAGGTAACTGTGGTAACCATTGGGAATAGTTAGGTATCGGATGAGAGAGGGATGGAGGGTGAAGGGGATGTTGGAATAAGGGAGAGATGGAGCAGGATCTAAAAGAGAGTCTGCATCCTGTTCTCTCATTCGCGTAATAACGTGAGTGCATCTCGTAATTAGGTCGCTCGGTCAAACTAGGGTTGCATGAAAAGCATCAAGCAGCAGCCCTTCTCGAACGTTGCAGCGATATATAGTCCAAGCCTTTTAACTCATAATTAAGCCTCACCATCCTTTCGTTAAATTAACATTTCCCCATCCATACAAATATGTTAAGTAATTCAATGTTATGTTTATAAATTCGTTGCTCCTTACTTACGTTATTCTATCCAATTGATTCTGTTTAAACGAAAAACAAGTTCCCATTGAATAAACTTTCATTTTATTTTTCTATGAAACTCCACTTCCATCCGTTTGGCCAACTCGACGTATACAAAAACATCAAATCAGTGCTACGTTATTTAACAATTTATAATTAATAATGCGTACGATATGGAATTCCCTTGAATTTACACCGAACAGAGAGAATTGTAATATCTGAATAGCTCGCACAATTTTTCAAGAGATTTCACAATGCGCTGGTCAAGATATTTATTTATAAAAATCCTTCCTTTTAGTTCTCTTCGTTTCAATTGTTTTATTGGATATTCTGTATTGTTTCGTCATTTCCAAGTCCCGATGATATTCGTATTATTCTTCACAATTAACGCAGAAATATTCTATAGAAACTCGATCATTAATTAATTGAACGGACATTCGCTACTTCCTACTTTTCTGGACTCGATTATCGATTTTTGTTTTTTTTTTCCATTTATTCCATTTATTAAGGACTCTGTACGCTAAATTTTCTATCCATATAGAATTTCTTTGAATTTCAATCACACTAAGAAAATAGTGATAGCAATTTTCAACATTAAATATTTCGATTTCTACGTAGTGAAGCCTCTTAAAACTTTGCATCCGTACGTTACGTAACATCGAAGAAGCTTCGTTCAATTTTATTGAAAAAAATCGGTCGTTCAATTTTATCGAAATTTTATTTATTACATAAAAAATAAAAATTATCTCGGACCATCTTGAATGTCGAGTATATTGTTCTTTAGTAAATTTGTAACAACTATTTTCCTCGAACTTGGCCTCGCAAACGATATTCCAAGTCCAAGAAAGTGAAAAGAAAAATAAATAATTGAGCGTCGTAATACAAGGTGCTTAATTCTCAATATTTGTATACTTTTGCCAAGCACGAAGTTGCTATGGTCAATGATTGCACGTGTATCAACACAGACTAGAAATGGTACAGTTGGATGGTCACAGAGTCACACAGAGGGGATGATATTCAGTTGGGGTTGTGTAATACTTGACGTTTGCACTGTCTGAGTTGTAGAGAGTTCTGTACGCAGAGCTCGGGCTATTTAGTGAGGAAAGCACAAAGTAGACGTGATACTGCGAAGGGTATATTAAAAATGAAGTTAAAGGGGAAACTGCAGCGATTTGGAGCGCCGAGTTTGTACATTGGAGTCTCCGAATCTCCAGAGACTCAAATTGACAGTAAAATTTTGGAGGCTTCAAAAATACGAAAGGAGTTTATTAAGGATCGAAGAAAAATCGATAAAATAGCAATTTGCCAAAAAATTTTCAGACGACGTCAAAAAAATCCGTCAAGCTTGTCCGAAGGATTTTGACCCGATGAAAAATAAAACGTTTGCTCTCGTGGACGCGATGGGACTATCAGATCTCGAGGCTCGGATGCACTCTCAACTCTTTTCAACAAGACTGCGGCGTGACGATGAAGAACGATAGATTCGGTGACGTCAAAAAAAAAAAAAAAAAAAAAAAAAAAAAAAAAAAAAAAAAAAAACACGTTCGTGTGCAGCCGTTGGCCGCGGCGCCAGTTTTATCATCCCTCTCCAGCGAGAACTACCCCATGGACCTATCGAGCTTCCTCGAGCCCAACTCTTTCGCGCTCCACGTGACGTGCGTATCGAGAATCTCTGTGAAGTCGAGAGCCGGCAAAGAGGGACGATTCGGGCGAAAAAATAGAAAGAGAGCGAGCTCGAGACGAGCAAGCAGAAGATTGTGTCTTGGGATTGAAGCTCCGGAGCAATGATGTACTTGCCAGTATCCAGATACAATGGAAAAGGAGTCTATAACGTGTGACGTCACGACCAAGAACCCACAAAAAGAAATAATGGCGCGAGGGCCAGTGGGAAATAAAAAAATTCGCGTCCACTAAGTTTTTTCTTGCAATGCCAAATACGATTGATCAAAATGATGACGTTCAAGTTTTTGTCATTGGAACGCAGCGAAATTCTTTTTTTCATTTGCCAACGACCATTATTTATGTTGAGAATTAAATTGCAATTATCAAACGATCGGTTTTTGCCCCGCAAAAATAATTATAAAATCAAATTATTTGAAATAAAAAATCAATAAAAATGGAAATTCTTCGTTGCATTGCAACGTTGCGAACTTTAACGTCATTCGAAATTCGAAGGAGGGCCCAGGAAATTCCTTTTTTATGTGCCAGAGGCTATTATTTATATTGAAAATTGAATTGCAATTATCAAACGATCGTTTGCCCCGAAAAAACGTTTCGCCTCGAAAAATTTTAAAAATAAAACATAAAATGGTGAATAATAAATAAATAGATACAAATTTAAAAAATAATAATAAAATAAAATGAATTGAAAAGAATAATGAGCAAAAATAAAAATTCTTCGTTGCATATCGACGGTAGCAAACTTCAACGTCATTCGTAATTCAGAGAAGGGCCCAGGAAATTCGTTTTTTTTTTTATTTGCCAACGGCCACTATCAATGTTGAGAATTAAATTGCAAATATCAAACGATCGGTTTTTGACCCACAAAAAAATATCGGCTCGAAAAAATCCGGTCATTTTAAAAGTAAAACATAAAACAATAAATAAATAAATGAAAAATATTCAAAAAAACAATAAAATTTGTAAAAAAAATAAAATAAAACAAAAACAAAAAAAGAGATGTAAAAATAATGATAAAAAATTAACATTTTTCGTTGCATCCCAACGCTGCAAACTTCAACATCATCGGGAGGAGCCAGGAAAATGAATAGGCCACAGGGAGTAGAGAAGGAAATAAAAGAATGGAGCGAGAAATGACGAGAAAAGCGGAAAGAGAGGAGGAAATATTCGAACAGTGGAAATGCATGGATGAGGGTAAAAAATGAATGACTCGGAAGCGAGGATGATAAGGAGAGAGAGAGAGAGAAATATGTGAATCGTCTTGAAAGATTGGAAGGGAGATGGGAGATGAAAGTAAAGAGCAAGTGGAAGCGAGTCGCGCGCGCAACTTGCCACCACTGCCTCTTGCCGTTACTACTTGGCCGTTACTTCGGTTTCTGGCCACACAGCTCGCGGCGCGTCTACTATTCAGTTGACGTTTGTCAACCGAACGCGTTACGAGTGCTCTGAGGCTCAGTCCTGAATATTGCCATAGAGATAATTATTTTTTGGTGGATTAAAAAAAAAGGTGGAAAAAAAAGAAAAATTTCGTTATAATTTTCGAGCTTTCGAAATTTGGAGTGACCAGTGATCGAGATTGTGATTCGAATTTTTATTACCGTTCATTTTTTCTCATTCGTGCTTCGTATCTCTCGATAAAAAGGCGCGAAACTGTGGAAAAAAAATAAATAAAGCAACAACAACGACAACGTCGCTTCGTCTGATCATATACGATCCTTAACTACTGTGTCATCTTATACGTGTAATCAGCTTCCAAGGAATGCAACGACACAACTGTGAATATTTATCACTCGAGTTTGTCCGACCTTCTCAAATACACAATTTATCAGCGTTAGTCTCTCTTTCGTATTGTTTTTTTATTCTTCGTCTCATTCGTGCATGTGAGTGATTATTTGGAATAATAAATATTGAGATAAAAAAAATCGTAGGGAGAGTGTCAGGTTTGCAAAGTGAATCCGTTTTTTTTTCGTCTCTTCGGGGAGACTTTCCTTCGCTCCACTTGCGGCTAAACACCAGTCGCGATTCTACCAAACAGCATTTTCCGTGAGTAAGATAGTTTTTTTTTTTTTTCTCGTTAATAATAATAATTACGATTTTTTTCATTGACCAAAAATAAGAAATGGACATTTTTCGATTCTCGACGACGCTCGTCACAGCGAGTCCTTCATTCTCAATCCTTCTGTCTTCTTTTCCATTTTCACAAAGCTCCTTTATCAGGGAGCCTACTTTTCGAAGGACGCTAATGAGCGTTTGCACAAGAAACTCTCTGTCAAGGAACGGACACAATGCTGACGACTCCGATGTGCTGATTTTATATTTTTTTCTCTTTCTAAGACATCATCGAGTTTCCATATTTTAAGTTTTACCGAAGGGACTTTCACTTTTTACATTTTTTACGCGACGCTTCGTCAAATCAGTCGCAATTTTTTTATTCGATTTAAAAAATTGAAAAAAAAATAAATAAATAAAAAAATCGTTCGGTTCGCCGAAAATACTCTGAAAAAATTGATATTCGCTTTGATCGTGTGGATCGAACAACTTGAATCTTATGACTGAACAACTTGGTTTGGTGCGTGAATGATTTTTCTTGAGAAAATCTTGAGATGCATGCGATTATAGTCGTTGGATATATTTATATACTTTTAACTCCGCAATCGTGTAACCAGAGTCTCATTAATAATGATGATAATAGCGAGGCACAATATGAACCGAGTATACGTAATGGGATACGTAATTCGCTGTACAAATCGTGTCCACTGAAACTATTGCGTTTTTATCAATGAAAATGAAATATCGGAAAATTGTGGATTATTTATTTATTTCAAGCCTGGAAATCGTTTTTTTTTTTCGCCGATTCCCGTAAGCTGGGGTCTGCGTGACCCCAATTTTGAAAAATTCATATCTCCGGTAAAATTGAACGAAAAGAATTCAACTTGGGCTCATTCTTTTAGTTTTTTCATGCAGAATCACGTGAGCCTTGTGCAATTTTGGTTGAAGTAAAAAAAAGTAGTGAAAAATGCGGTAAAACAATAAAAAAAATGTGTTTTTTCCGTTTTTTGAAAATAATGATCGATCATCAGTGGAGTTGAAAAGATCGATGCTCGAAAATGGTATTTAATTTATTTTCGGTCGATATATCTTGGGCAAGGCAAAGGCATCGACGCATCTCGAGACTCGTTTGAGATCACGTTAGACCGGATTTTGCGAGGCCCCAGTCCCGTACAGCACGTGGAAAAACTCTGGCAGTCTCTGGCGCGCTGTCCCAGAGACTCGAATGGCTACGAGATGAGAGATCGTCACGATTATTGGGTTGGTCGAGCTCGGCGTGCTCGTAATTCGATCGCGAACGTGCATGAAGTCAATGATTTTATTCAAATCTTTGAAATAATAATTAGAAAAAATTTTAATTGCTGCAAAAAAAAAATCCGGCCCATGCAAAATTAACTCGCCATTTTATTTATTTTTTTTTCACCACAGAAAGTGCAACGAAAGTTTTTCTCTAAAATGTTGTCCTCCGAGTTGGTGGGGAGGAAGAAAAAATTGGCTCGAACGATACTCCAAGTCCGATAGAAAAGTAAAGATAGAAGAAGACGACTGCTGGTCTCAGCGAAGGACGTCAAATCCCACGAGAGATAGAGACATCGTCTGAAAAGTCGTTTTTGCTTTACCAGAGCACCAAAGCGAAAGCAAAAAGAAAATTTCCCTATAATGAGACTTCTTTATATTCGCACTATCAAACGAAACATTTGCCTTTGTAACGTTGACGTTATTCATGCATTTTTCATCAACTCTCTTACTCCTTTTTCCCTTTTTTCTCGGTCTCTCTCCCTCTTGCCCTTTCTTTGAGCCACGTGAGAGTATCGTAAGTTGTCCTGCACCGAAAAATATTCTTCCCAACACCGTCCTATTGTGGCTGACAAAATAATAAATAGAAAAAAATGATATCGAGTGTAAAAAAAAAAAATTTCATGACCAAATTTGTCGAAAATTCGTAAATTTTTTTCTTTTTCTTGGGTTTTTTTGTTCATTCGATATTATCCGAGCATCGGACCAACTTTTCGGATCCATGGAATCGCGTCGACTGTTATTGCGACAGGGATGAAAACTGAGCAATTAATTTGATCGGAAATGGGACGAGAAGGATCGAAGGGCGAAGCGTAAAAAAATGGAATTAAGGCTCAGCGATGCAAGAAATAAAATGGTAAAAATAATAGAGTACACTCGGGATGAAAGGAGAAACAGGGAATAAAGCGAGGCAAAACACTCGCTGGGGCGAAAAATCGAGCACGAGTGAGAAAATGTAAAAGAGATCTGTTTTTTTTTCTTCTCTTACTTTACAGACCAAAAAAAAATCGCTCAGCGAACCACGACGAATGAAAATAAAAGAGCTGCTGCGAGATTCTCGCTTCTCTCTCAAAGTCTCTAGTACAATTATTTCGATCCACTCGCCAACGAAAACCATCGGCAAAAAATCGACTAAAGAATCATTTTTTTTTTTCATCCTCTGCTTCAAGAAGCTTCATTTATTTAATGTTGAAAATTCCTATCACTATTTTCTTAGTGTAATTCAAATTCAAAGAAATTCTATATGGATAGAAAATTTAGCGTACAGAGTCCTTAATAAATGGAATAGATGGAAAAAAAAACAAAAATCGAAAATCGAGTCCAGAAAAGTTGGAAGTGGGAAATGTCTGTCCAATTAATTACTCAACTCCGTTCAATTAATTAATGATCGAATTTATGTAGAATATTTCTGCGTCGATTGTGAAGAATAATATGAATATCATATCGGGACTTGGAAATGATGAAACAATGCAGAATATCGAATGAAACAATTAAAACAAAGAGAACTAAAAGGAAGGATTTTTATAAATAAATATCTCGACTGATTGCAACGAAATTGCATTCTGAATTGCTATTCTCTCCATGTACTGCAAATTTGAGAGTATCATATCGATAGAATATTTAGCATGCAAAAAAAATCGTTCTCGAAAGGAAAAAAAAATGCTTGAAAAAAAAAAAAAACACAAAAATGGAAGTAAAAAGTGGCAAATTGCGTGTAATCGATAGCACCAAGCCCTGCCACCATAAATACGCATGCACAAGCCTTAGCCCCTTGTCGCGAGGGCAGGCGTTTGACTCTCTCGAGGAAGAAGCTAAACGGTAGAAAAATGTGTATCGCTCGTGCCTGCATGCGTCTATATATGTGTGTACACGTAATTGTATACAGAGGCAGCAGGAAAGAGGGTGCGAAGTGGATCTGCACGCGAATGTCGAGACTATTGCGGTTTCTCATATCGTTGGGTAGCAGTTTGAGTTGCAGCTCCGAACTCTGTTCCCCAATGCCCGCGAGGGGAAGCATCAACTATAGAGCATGACGTATACGCGCAGAGCGCTCTGCTTCGTGGGCTCGTACGAATGTTAAATGTGTAAATATCGTAACGTAGCAAACTCGAGTAAATGTTTAAAGTTTTCGATTTGGCAACGATTTTATTTGGATTTTTGTCGCGACGTCGAACTCCACGATTTACAAGTACGTCGTTGAGCATTAGGACGCGATCTAACGCGATTTTTCCCTCCATGAAAAATGCAACTTGCCAAACGTCAATAAAGCTCTCGTCGATGTATATGAAAAAAGAGACAGAAAAAAAAAGCATTATCGATGGGGAAGAATAACGATCAATCACGATGAGTGCACTCGATCCTCGAGACCTTAATAGACAAAACTTGTCCATTCACTATATCGCAGCGAGCCGAGTTTAATAACTTATCGCGAGCTCCTCGCGTACTCGCTTCGAACAGTCCACTCGAGGGTGTCGGACATACTTCCTAAGTCGAGAATATTGAGCAAGTGACACTGACACTTACAAATCCATTAGGATATTGCTCCTATACATCAATATGAAATACCACCCATTCAATTGTTTTTTTTTTCCAAAATCATTAAGGGGGTTGTATGGCGATTGTTAATTAAACATTTTTTTTTTTTTTTTCAACTTTTCTTGCTATCAAAATCATTTGCGAGCCTTGGTTGATGATAAAAACTTTTTACGAATTCACTAAAGAACAGCATACTCTAAATTCACGATCGTTCGAGCTAATATGCATTTTTTATGTAATAAAGAAAATTGCGATGGAATTTGATGAACGATTTTTTTGGAAAAATTCATAAACATTCTTCGATGTTACATAAAAATGTATGCAAAGTTTTAAGAAGCTTTACCATTTACAAATCGAAATATTAAATTTTGCAACTTATGAGAAATTATTGAAAATTGTGATTTTTATAAATAAATATGTCGACTTGTAAATGGTGAAGCCTCTCAAAATTGCACGAGCTATTGGATATGTCACTATTTTCTTTATGTGCGGTGGAAATTGCAGGGAATTCTGTCGATAGAAAATTCAACATCGTCTGGGGTGATATATATATTTGTTATATAAAAAACAAAATTGCGAAAAAAATGGAGGACCTTTTTTTTTGAAAAATTACATGAAGCTTGTTCGATGTTACAGAAAATTGTATGCAAAGTTTTGAGAAGCTTAGACGTTTATTAATTGAAATATTAAATGTTGAAAATAGCAACTTAAAACACGCGCTCTCATGAGAATTAACTAAATATTTCGACTCGCACATGATTAAAGTTGTTAAAACCGTGCGAGCTATTGGAGGTGACTATTTTTTTTATTTTTCCATCGTTTCGTTTATAAAAGTGATATTTATTTAGAGCGATTGATTGTGAAATGTATAGAGATCGACTGGAGTTTGAAATAATTGAGGGAATTTGTTAAATAAAAGAAAGTTTGATTTTTCGATGACAGAGTCGACTCAGCGAATGGATTGGTACACTCGAACCGCATTATTATTTAGAGTTTGCTTAACGCGTGAAAAGCTCGACGAGCTGGAGAGTTTTTATTCAGTCGCTGAGGCACTCGTTTCCCTTTTTTCCGACTGTTTTTCCTCGTTTCATTTATTCATTTGCATTTTATCACAGCGGATGAAAAAAAGTTTTTTTTTCGCTATTGATGCATTCGCCTCAAGTGCACACGAAAAAAGTGAGAAGCAGATAGAAACGGGAATGCCAAATATAATGAAATTTGTAAATCCAAATTCGTCAATGTTTTTCTTTCCCTTGCACGCGTTTAATTGGCTTTTTATTTTTCTTTCGTAAAAATCAAGCTTTCAAACGATTTGCTTTCGAAATCCGAGAAGCTCCGAAGGGGCTAGAGACGGCGAGGGGGGGGATACGCGAATGAGTGAATACGGGAAGAACAAAGCGGATGGACATCGCTCTATTTGATCGGTTTTGTTCGCGATGCACTCGATGCTCATATTGGCCTCTCGCGGAGGATCGATACGAGCGAGACCTCGCTCTCTCGTTGTTTCGTCCCTAAAATCCTTTTTTTCTTTGCTCTCTATGGGAGAAAACTAAAACCCGATAGAAACTATATGGACGAAGGGAAATCGAGTACGTTGAAACAAAAAAATACAACAAAGAAACAAATAGAAAAAAAAATGAACGGTTCTCGTTTGGATTCGCTATATCATTGGGCCATTGATAGAAAAAAATACGGAAACGGCCAAATGTTTCCCGATTTTTTGTCAACAGCGGCAGATTGCTCGTGCAGGCTCCAGGAAACATTACATTTCACTTTTGCATCGAGTTTCCTCGGTTAAGAAATTTTTTTTCTTCTTTTTTAATGAAAAAAATTTTGAAATAATGAAATATTGACAAATTTTTCAATTATTCTGTCAATTTTATTCTACAAATATTGGCAAGCGAACTCGAACAATGCAATTTGCTTCGCTACGAGGGAAACTGTTGAAAATTTTTTAATTGATGCTTCATTAAACGAGCCTAATTACAGTTCGGTCAAGCTTTCTTTCACACAGACACGAGAAAAAGGAATTTACGATGATTCGTCGCAGCGAGCCTATCAAATATTAATGACATCCTTAGCCACGGCTGTTTTTAGTGGAAAAACTTTTTAAGTGAGTATTCACGTTAAACGGGATTAATTGCAATGGTGAAAAAAGAAAAATGGGACTTTTTTTTATCTTGGCAACGTACACGTCCTGCGACGTCGGTTCATATTGAACTTCCTGTCAGGACGATCGATCCTTCGCATTTATTTTTCCACTCTCATTCTTATTATTCTTATTACTTCGTGTCTTTTTTTTTTCTCCTTCGTTTCAATTGTTTTATTCCATTTTCTTTATTGTCTCATAATTTCATAGTCCCGACCATTTATTCGTATTATTCTCCACAATGGGCGTAGACATATTTTATTTATACCACTCGATCATTCTCCTGCATTCGTACATTCATTATTATTTCCTGTTATCGCTAATTAATTGGACAGACATGCACTATTTCCAACTTTTTTCTACGACCCGTGCCATGTTCGAGACGTCATGGAATAAAAAATAAAAAAAAAAACGTCGTCATCGTAGAAAATCGATATTTTGTCTTCGGTCGGACAAAACCTCGGTACAGGCTTTTTTTTCATGTTTTCCCAAGTCATTTGTATATTATGGCATTTTCGCTGTATGCTCAATTTTTTATCGATAGAATTTCTTTGAATTTTTATCACGTAAAGACAATTGTGATGTTTTATTTAATTCAATTATTAAAATATTTATTATTGAATTAAATGAAATAATTTTTATTCATTTTTTTAAATGAATTCAATGAATTAAATAAAATTGAAAATTTTTATTATTAAATTAAAAAAGCTATTACTTGCCTAGTAATTTCGGTAATTTCGTTGGAAAAAATTAAATAATTTCATGCTCATTTTGTCTTAACTTTTGATTAGAAATTAAATGCGGGTCTGAAAAAAGTTTGAAGAATGAAAATGTATCTTGATGAATTTAAATGATAAGAATTGTTTTAAAAATTTGTTTCAATTTTTTTATTTCGTTATTTTTTATTTTTTTTTTAATTCGTGAGGGGGAAAATTGTCCACGATCCGAATCAATCGATATATTTGGCCTGGCATTCCCGAGAGGTAAGCCGAATGAAAAGGTGTATTGAGAATTTCCATGAAACAGGAAACAAACAAGGAGAGCGGGCCAGTGCCAGTTGCACACACCATGGGTAGTAAATGGGTGTTCCGGACTGGGCTGGCCTTCGAGCGAAATATATCAAGGAATCGATATCATCGGATTCCGTTGGTTGTTCGTTGCACTTTGGGGGAAAAAAATAGCCGGTTTTTCTTGAACCCGAAAAGCCTCTAATTGGCTCATTAAAAAACAAAAAAAAATTTCCATCATCTCGTTGTTTTATTAAGATCGCTGGTCCATTTGTGATTTTTTTTTTGTTTTTTTTTTTTCTTTCGGCTCGTGCATAAAAAACATTCGCAGGGAGCGGCGCGACCGATATTCCGGCTTGTTTGATCGTACTAACAATCTCCTATTCAATTCACGATACGAGACAGTGATAACGAATCCGTGCCGGTTCGCATCGAATATTTTTTTCATCAATTTTTTTTTTTTTTTTTTTTTTTTTTTTTTTTTTTTTTTTTTTTTTTTTTTTTTTTTTTTTTTTTAATATTTTTTA
>JAPYYS010001406.1:0-45195 GCA_030522525.1 Campopleginae sp. 14b
TTTTTCTTTTTTTTTTTTTGTCCTTTTTGTTTTTTTTTTTTTTTTTTTTTTTTTTTTTTTCTTTTTTTTTTTTTTTTTTTTTTTTTGCTGCCCCCCCCCCCCCCCCCCCCCCCTCCCCGCGCCTTTTTTTTTTTTTTGCTTTCGCGTTTCTTGGCTTTTCGTTACCTTTTTCGACAAATTTACATCCTCGCGGCACTATTTATTCGCATTATTAATCAACCACACTCGGCGAACTAGTTCAAGAGAACCCACGCACGCTCCAAACCATTTGAACGACACGAACTTTATTTTTATGAACTTTGACGAATTTTTCGGCTTTCGGGCGACTCGAAATACAATTTTCAAGATTCTTTAAAGATTTTCGCGTTGTAGAGAACTTTTGGAGACTTTCCTGCGCAAGTCTCGAGACCCCGAACATCGAGTACAACGAAAAATACGTTTTTGTATTGATTTTTTGAAAAATTTTCAATATTGTGACTATTTTTCCAACTTTTTTTAGTTTTGAGCTCAAAATTTTTGACTTTTTTGGGACTTTTTATCGTCGAAATAATATGCAAAGTTCCTCGGCAGAGAAAATTCAGTTTTAATTTTCAAATTCGCAAAATTTTGATATTTTCGAAATAAATCGAATAATTATGGAAAAAAAATAATAATTTTTTTTCTCGAAATGTCAAAAAACCTTGAAAACTCAATTGCAAGCATTGAAAAAAAACAGCAAATGATTAAATGTCCTTCGACTTAGAATATTATCAGTTTGGATGAATTTTTATAAATTCGAAGGAGAAAAAATATTCCGATGAGGCTGATGTCAAGGCCCCGGACTGGATAGTGTGATTTTTCAAACAATCGTACGATCCTCGAGCGTCGTGTAATTATTCACTACCGAATAATAATTTCTTTGGCTGTGTCGATAACTCATCGACGTTATTGAAGTTTCGAAATGGGATTTTGAGCGAAAATATTGGCACAATCTGACATTTGACGAGTGCTCGTTATCTCCTGTTGATTGGAATTTTCAGTCTCTCGCGAAATTTCGAGCCCGAGTTCAAAATCCATGGAGCAATTCTTGAAATTTTGTTTTTTCGTCACGAACTTTAAAAATATTTTTAAAAAATCGTTTCCACTTTTTTTTCGCTCCTTTTTTTCTCCCTAATTTTGTTCAGATCATTCACAAACAACAAACAATTTATTCGACGTTTTTTATTTCGAAAAGCCTCGCCAAATGCATTGCGCAATTATTAACCATCGTCTTCTTCCTCTTGTCATTCCTTCTCGCGTCAATATTTACTTAGTCCAATATTAACTAAGCCGCTCTCGAGTTTAAACGAATAATTAACAAATTCCCTTTCCTCAACACTTTCTATCGAACGTTCTATACGCCGACGACCATTTTCAAGGACGAATCTATGTCAAATGTCCGAGAAACGATATTTCGAAATTTTATCATTTTATCATTTTTGCTGGCGAGATTTTTCACACTTTTGGTGCGAGAACAAAAATTTCGAAATTTTATTTATATTTTATTTATTTATTTCAAATTTTATTTATTCATTTCAAATTTTATTTATTTATTTCAAATTTTATTTATTTATTTCAAATTTTATTTATTTATTTCAAATTTTATTCATTTTTTTTTTACATTTTTTTTATATTTTATTATCTTTTGGAAACGTGAATTTAAAAAAAATACGAAACAGCTGCGACGTAACGGCGATAAAATTTGTTGATGAAAAATTTGCTTTATTGACGAAATACGTGCCAATAAATAATAACTCGATTGAATCGTATGAACTCTCGACATCTTTTTCTGGCCGGCATCTCATAAACTTTGAAGACGAGTCATTAAAATTTCGAGCCTCTCGTGTGTCCAACACAAAAAGTTCGTCTCGTCGCAAATTGTTTTTTAACCAAAATATTTTTCACTTGGACAATGAGGCGGTAAATTGTTTTGACCAAACGCGCAATTTCGATGGTAAAAATGATATTATTATTTTTATTCATTTATTATATCCTTTTTTATTTATTTATTTATTTATTCATTTATTCATATTTATATTTTTATTTCAATGTTTCAATCGTAGCGTTACGGAATCTCCATCGATGCAACGGCAAAAAGAATTCTTTGAAAATGAGAGACTGAATTTTCTATTTTTACGAAAAAATGATTTTCTCGACCAAAAAATGAATTTTTTAAATTTTTTCAACAATTTTTCACGTTGTTTTCGATTCTAATAACGAAAAATCTGCAGTTTCGTAATCTGTCAACGAAATATTCAGTCGGAGGGACAAAATTGTTGCTGGATTATTGGAAAATAATTGAGTCGATAATGTCGAAAAGAAAAATCGAATTTTTTCAACGAAATTGTTTTTTATTTCGATTTTGAAATGAAATAAGAGGAAGGGGAGTGATGCATGGGAATAGTTTCACGAACTTGAGCCTGGGACAGTAGTAAAAACTGTTGTGGTGAGACGTGGCGTGAGACATCGGAAGAGGTATGAAAGGTGGGAGATTTTCCCCTTCCCTGACTCCGGCTGATTGTACTCACGCACGACACTCGTGGCTCTTTTGATCCTCAGTTATTTCTACTTGTTCATATTACCAATCCTTTTTTTTCACATGCTAATCAAAATACACTTTCCATCACGAATTCGTCTGCCTTTCTTTCTTATTTATTATCTTATCCTTTCGTTTTTTCATCCATTTTATCTTTACTGATGCAATAACAAATCGAAAATTAAAAAAAACTTGCATCAACTGGTCGCGGGCACTTTGAGTGTTTACTCAATTTATCCGAGAAACGAAATTCAACTACACGGCATTTAAAAATCGTCAATTTGTAAACGAAAGCATCAAATTCTCTAAAGGATATCAATTTTTTCGAAATTTCGAATTTTTTTCGATCTCAAACTTCGACTTTTTGAAATATCAATTATTCAACATAAGAATTGCTCAAATTTTAATTTTTAAGAAATAAAAATCATCCTACATTTGAATTTTTCAAGATTTTCCATTTTTTAAATATAATTTGTCCGAATTTTCATTTTTTTAACATTAAAATCGAACAATATTTCGATTTTTCAAAATTTTCGATTTTTTCCATTGTTGTATTTCAACTTTATCAAATTTCAATTATTTAAAATATAAATTGTTTAAATTTTCATTTTTTTTAAATAAAAATCGTCCAACATTTGAATTTTCCAAAATTTGAATTGAAACAGAATTTTATTCTCAAAAATTGATCGATATTTGATTGTTTAATTGATTTTTTTTTATTTATTGAAAAAACGCAATAGATTTATTAATCTTGTGGAATGAAATGAAAAATTAAAGGTATTGAAGAATTTGCAGAATAAACAATGGGCACATGAATAAATGAGGATTAGATTTCGTTCTACATAGCGAGGTTTTGTATTGCCGGTGGTAAAGGCAGAAAAGAAAGAAAAGGAAGGAAAGAAAGGCTGAGCACGGCGCGGTGTCTCGGGTCGGTGAGTTTCTCGTATACAATAGTCGATTTAGCAGAGTCGCGAGGTACCGTAACCGAAATAACAATAATACTGAATAATAACAGGAACGAAAACAGGGGATAATAAACGTCGATTGAACGGTGAGGTAGAGCCAATTGTCACGACAATTATCTATTGTCGTGATAAATATTATTGTGATAAATCTATTCTACTGAGCCGAACACTTCGAAGTGGGAATCGCGAGTCTTCGTTTTACACGAAGTTTCGCACCGAAAAACATTGATTTTCCGATAAAATTACGAAAAAGTAATGAACGATGTGGTCAAACATCGAAAACGATGGCCGAACGACGAAAAAAAACTATTTTTTTTCAATAAATCGTTTTGTGACGGGTCCGTGTAGTAAATCGAGTTTTTGACACTACCGGAAAACCGCACTCGAAGGTTCAGAGACTTGAGGAACGTCGGAAATAGCGAAAATTTTGATAAGAAATGAGTTTTGGTTGCGAGTGTACGCGATAGAATCCTCCGATTCGAAATACGGCTCGAGTGCAGGTGCACGCTAAAAGATAAACAAAAGCCCGGGGAATAGGTCTCCGGTAGAGCCAAAGGGAACGAGGATTATAAAAAAAAATCGTGGACTTACCTTTCGCGTGTAAATAATCCCGAAAAGAGAAGAGAGTTGTAATAAGTCGCGCACTCAACAAAACCTCATTGATTGCTCAAATTGGAGGTGTTTGTCGCCCTTTTTTTCCAGGAATAACGTCGTTGGGTATTCTCGATAGAGAAAATTGAGGTTGGTCTTCTGCGTGTATGGAAAATAAATGCTTCGTTGTTCGTTGGAATATCGAACAAGTTAAAAGTATTAGAAAAAATGCGTACTATCGGCTTAGCGGTAACGCGAAGGACGATGTATCGGACGTTTTCGTTACCGGCACGAACGTCACGGGCGCGTCGCTAAGGACTAGCTGGCGTCTCACGAGCAGGCATCTCGTTATTATTGAATTGGACCGGCCCCGTGGTCTGGCATCAGACCATGTGGCCTCGACCAATAGGATTCCGCGTTCCAAAATACGCGGGCATGCGCTCTCTAACGGACGCCCTACGTTACTAAAGCAAACTATTCCCCTCTGTTCGTACACCCATATACATCTATATACATCAACTACGACTCATCAGCTATATCTCCTCTTTCGTCTTTACTAAATAACCGAACAACCGCAATCTTTCTCCCTTTTTCCAGAGTTTTATCCAGATTTTCCTTTTCCCTTCAATTTTTCCAAATTTCCCAACATTTTTCTACTTTTTATCTCTAAAAATCCTCTCGACGCGTGCAGTAGAAATAAAATTACGAAAAAGGCAACATTTCCTGACGTGTAACGTTTTTTTTTGTTGTCAAGTTTCAACGGTTTTCGTCATTGTTTGCAAGTTTTCTTTATCTACGATGAATTTTCATCGTTTTGCTCTCATTCATCGATGTTTTTCTTAGTTTATTCTTTGTCGTTGTCAGTTCTTTAATTTTGTTTATTTTTCGGAACTGTCGAAAAGTTGACAAAAGCCCCGAATGTGTGTGTTAATTTGTCCGAAAATTTGGACACGTGGGGGTCGTAAATCCGAAATCTCGTACGGACGAAGGTCACGATTAAGGAAACAATAATATAACTACATTTTTGCGGTGACATCTTAATGAATATCGGAAGATCGATTAGCCGAAATGTTGGAAAAGATGTGACAACTAATGATCCCCGGTGGGTCTGTCGTAAGAGCCGGCGCTTCTACTGCTGGAGCGTTTAGCCATGACAGTATCGAAAAGAGAGCGAGAGGACAAGCTCGCCACGTATTTGACTCATGAAAAAATAACACGCGTCGCGTTTGACGCGTCGTCGAGTTGTGTTTTCCTATTTTTTTCCTCCTACCATATTTCGTACATTATCAGACGATGGCAAAGAATAAAAATTCCGTTACAGTCGCGATCGACGCGAGTAAAAACATCGCAATAACTCGCGAGACTAATTTTCGTTTTCTAAACAAAATCTCGTGTCGTAAATCAAACAAATAAAAACGTAAACAATCTCACGTCCAAGTTTATTCCATCTTCACTTTTCGCATCGAAATATCGAACGACAATCGATATTTTTCCTTTCCAATAATCGACGAGGCACACGCGTACGACACGTTGCTCACGAGATCTCGCGAGTGTCGACGTTTCGTAATAAAAGACCAACTGCGGATATCCGCACTCTCGTTCAACTGCCAGTCTAGCTAAGATCGATATTCCTATCGCGACCCGGGCTTCTCGCCAGCCCGATTCACCTCAATTCTCGCATAAACGACGAATAAAAATTAAATTACCAAATAAATACAAAAAAATCGAAAAAAAATTCATTTCCTCGTTTTGTTCTCGTGCATTCCCATCAGAATCTCGAAAATTCGATCGAGCCACCATTGTCCTTGCGCGCCCATCAAACAAAAACAAACAAACATCGAATCTCGAATCGACGTTTACAGAAAATATCAAACTCCGTAGGGCTGATTATTCCTCTAAATGAGGAAGCGATCACGAGCAAGACACAAGGTCGAAAAACGTGATCGTCCCGAGATCCGATTGGACGGAGATACGAAGAAAAAAGACGGACGATCCAACGGTGTCAGAGTTCAAAATCTCGAACCACAGCAGCCGCCAGAGACTGTGTACAGAAAGTGACTCGGTCGAGAAAGCAAAAAAAATCGTAATAGACTCAGAAAATTTTGATTTTTTCTCAATAAATATCGATTTTTGATTGTTTCACAGTTTTTACTCCAAACTCGCATGAAACCTATCCCAACAGTGTGAAAGATCAAAATCTCGTCCCAACACTAATTGGCATTTAATCATGTAAAACTGATGGACATCGGTCGCTCGTTGCGCTAGACGCCTCAATGCTAATTCAGCGAGTTTGCGCGCGATCGGAAGATCGGCCCGAGATCGTACGACACGAAGTTTACATTTCTTCTTTGCACATGCACTTACGTACGCAATATCGAGATAATGCGCTGATTTTTGTTTCGTGCATTTGTCAGACTTTGGTAATCGCCGCCAGAGTCGTTCACAGTGTTGAATAATCTCGTGGATTTTATCGTTTCTGCAGAAATAAACTAAGAGCCTGATAAGGAGTTGAAAAATGTTAGAAATTTTACATTTTCCACACTTTTTCTTCGAATTCTTTGAAAATCTCGATAAATTTGAATTTCCTATCGACTCTAAGGAGATTGTCGATGTTGATCGTTCGGCCTGTGACGTTTTGTTTGACCATTTTCTTCCTTATTGCTCGAAAATAAAATAAAAACATCGTTTTTATTTCATTTCTTCCCTTTTCCTTTCTTTTTCTGCTGCTCGCTCGCTTCCTCCAGCTTCAGTTGCTCCAGCTCCGCCGATTTTTGCTTCTTCCGACATGTCGGCGTCTTGGCGAACCAGGCTGCAAATTCAATCGATTTATTTTAAGGGGGTTGGCTACATACGACGATATGATAAGAATTTAATAAAATTCTATAAAAAAGAAATAATGAAATGAAAAATAAAAAAATGAAAAAATAATTTAAAAAGAAAGAAATTGAAAAAATGTGAAAAAATGAATGAAAAAATGAAATTTAATAAAAAGAAGAGGAAAAATAAATATTCTTTAGCATCAAATACGATGACACCATTTTTTTTCTTTTTTTCGTCCACTTCGTTGTCGAATAATTTGAGTTTGCAGTATGCAAGAGATATATCTATATATATCTGGATCCTATGCTCATGCATGTAAACTCTAGTGTCCAATAACTCGAAAACTATTTAGGAAAAAAATCTTGAAAAATTTGTATATTTGGATTTAATGCTAAAGAGTGTGATCAGGAAATTTCATAAAATTCTAATAATTTCGAGATTTTCTATGCTTTTGTCATGGCAAGATTGTTGTCTGTACTCGTTGATGCGTTTTCGCTGTAAATGCTTCCGGTTTTACTGACCCAAGAAAGCTTCTTCTTCTTCTCGGTAGACAGGGTCACGTGCGCTCAGGGCGTTTACCAGTTCGACGTGAGTTAATGGCTGCACGCGCAACTGTACCATTCGCTTGGTCGTCATGATCTGTACGGAGAGCAAAGAGCAAATGTCATGGTTAATGAGAAAATTTGATTCGAGTTTTTGTTTTTGTTTTTGTTTTTATTTCAATGAGGAAAAGCCTCAATTAGATTTTAGTCAATTGAGCTACGCAGCAGGCTACGGAGATTTGTTTATTAATTCTCACAATCGTTTACGCTCAAGGAAAACCCTGATCGGCAACGGAAAACGAGAAATAACGTTTCTCTTTGGAGATGGCACGTCATCGATGCTCAAAAAAATGGAAAATATTTAAATGAAATAAAGAATTGTTAATTATGTGGAAATCTTATCGTCGTGGACATCGAAAATTGGAGATACCTCGTTGATGGACTCGATTACGGTTCCAACGGTGAAACCATCACAGATTTTCGTCATCGCCGACGTATCGAACTGCCTACTAATTCCGGCGTACTGGAATAAAAAAAAAGAAAATGTGGGTGGACGATTTTTCAAAAATCTCACATTTTTTTGAAATTCAAAAAATCATAAAATCTAAACCGTTCAACCGATATTCCCCAAATTTAATACCAACCTTCCTATTATGATACTCTATCTATAGAAAAAGAATTAGCAATGAATCTTAAAATTTGCGGAAACTAGAGCGTCGAAACGATTTTTGGAAAATTTCAAAATGCCGTAAAATTCGTATTTTTCTAGCGATTCGAACAAAATTCTCAGAGAATGAAAGGCTCGTATGGATTAACATCTGTGCGAAACGGGAGCCCTGTAGCTCGAACCGTTCTCGAGTTATAAACGTTTGAAATTTCCAGTGCCATACCATACACACACACACATCCGGAAATTATTTCTAAATTTGATTTTTCGTCGTTTTGGGACATTTAGCTAGCGCACATTGGCATTGAAAACTGTAAAAAAAATTTCACCGTCGCAAAGATAAGAAAATTCAGTAAAAAATTTGCCAATTACAGGAATTTTTGTTACAGCTCGAAAAAAACTCACTCTGTAGACGAGATCTTTCCAAATAAGCGACAAAGTGCCGTAGTCCGGTCTGGGTATGAAAATGACTTTGTCATAAGTTTGGAACAAAAGTTTCTGATCTCCTTCCCAAGGAGAACTTGACGTCCCTACAAAAATGACGCGATCTTCGTTGCTTATGGTTTTCACAAGTTTCGGCAAATCTTTCTTCAGTCTCTTGGGATCAGTCTTGTCAGTTTTCGGTATTTTTTTCACGAATGGCTTCTCCGCACCGTCCATGAAAATCACCGAAGGCTGCAAAAGTCTCGAAACTTTTGATATCAAATGCAACAACATTATCAGACCCGATTTTCCTGGATATTTTCCCACGATGTTCGCCGGCGTTATGTCGAACAAGGTCGCACCCAATTCCGTGCAGATCGCGTGCACCAACATCTTTTTTCCACTCCCATGGGGTCCAGCGATCAAGACAGATTTTACCAACGGCGTCAGCAGTCTGATGCTTTCGTTCCCTAACGGAATTATGCAGTACTCCGCCACCAATTGCCTGACGTCACCTTTGCAAAAAGAACAACAACAAAAATTTAATTTTTCATTTTTTTAGCGAATAAAAAAATTTTTTTTCCTGCTGGGAGAGAAAATTGTTTAAAAAATTTGCTTTGGCATCATAGGTCCCTGGTACCTGGTGCTCACGTCCTTCTGAGAAATTTTAACAAAGACTTAGTCACTTTCTTATTCATATTTTATTAAAAATGGCGGAAACTTTGAGATTTTTTGCCAAATTTTGAAACTTTTTGGGAAATTTGAGATTAAAGAATTATTATGGTTTCTCTAAAATCTCTTAGAGATAGGATCTGGGGTCTTATCGAAGGGAGAGCCATTTTTCGGTGATGTTCTATTGAGAATAATGGAAATTTTGACATTTTTTGGCGAATTTTCTATAAAAAAAATGACTCGGTATTTGCTAAAATCTTTGGGAAGGACGAAATGGTATCAAGGACCCATGATGTGCTTTCGGCAGTGTTTTTTGACACAATTTTGTCTCTGCACCGTGCCAAAATTCCGAAAATTCCGAAAATGTTGACATTTTTTGACAAATTTCGTAAAAAAAAATGTCTCGGAGGGACGAAATGGTATCAAGGACCCATAACGTGCTCTGGCCTTGTTTTTTGATACAATTTCGTTTCTGCATGACTGACCGATCGTGGGTAAGGGATCTTTGCCGTTTTCCCGAAGGTCAAAGTTGGCGAAAGACTTTTCTCCGACGTAAGTGTCGAGTCTGATTTCCGGATGTAATTTGATGATGCCATTGGTGAGGAGTTCCTCAAAAAGTGACTCGGTCGTCCTGTCCGGAGTCAAGTCTTTTTCTTTTTTTCTTTTATTTTTTTTGCTGCTCCTGCGAACACGTTTTTGTGATTTTTTGGCTCGTTTCCCACGGAAACCTCGATCTCGATCGAGCGCTGCCTGCAACGCTTCGATGTCTGCACGGACTCCATGGTCCACGCCGATTCTTATCTCGTCCTCGATCTCCCGAGACTTTTCGCTCTCTATCATCTCCTCGTAAGGCAATTGAGCCGAATTTTCCGCCTCGTCCTTTTCCCTCCAAACTTCTCCGTATTCCTGGTTCGCCTGAATTATCTCGGGCAGAAAATTCGACGGTTGAACTTTGATCCCTGGATCAGATTCGTCCTCCGAACGATCCAACTCCGGGCTCTCCTTCTTCGACTTAGATTTTTTTGATCTTTTGGACTCCTTCGATGAGCCCGCTGTAGATTTACTCAAACTGCTCTCCGTCCCCTGAAACCCAACATTTTCATCATTTTTCTGACTTTTTTTATTTCGGGATAAAAAATATGCTATTTTGATTCAGGACCTCGGATCGAAAAAGGACGAAATTTAAGTTCAGGACTCCCTGGACTCACTCGTGTATTTTCTGGGACTCAAAAAACTTGAAAATCCGATCGTGAGAATTTTTTTTAATTTTTATAGAAATTAATCGATACAATTTAATTATAAATAATTAAATATTGTTTAAATAAATGTTTATCATAACTTGGATGTCTCTCGAGCGTTTTCTGGGACTTGAAAAACTTGGAAATCCGATCGTGAGCCTTTTTTTCAATTTTTATAGAAATTAATCGATAAAATTGAATTATAAATAATTAAATATTGTTTAGATGAATGTTTATCATGCAAAAATAACTTAGATGTCTCTCGAACGTTTTCTGGGGCTCGAAAAACCCGAAAATTCGATTATCAGGATTTTTTTTCAATTTTTATAAAAATAGTTCGATAAAATTAAATCACGATCATCAAATATTGTTTAGAAAAATGTTTATCGTGCCGAAACAATTGAAAAACCTGAAAATCTGATTAACCGCCCGTTTTGCTTCGAATCTATAAAAAATCTTGAATTAATTTATTAATTTAATTTTTAAAAAAATGTAAATAATCACACGTAAATAATTCGATAAATATATCAATAATTCCGATGAATATGCATTTTTTTTGTAATAATTTATCCATATTTTATGGCCCCAAAATTATTGTTCCACGAAACACCGGAAAAGCCAAAAAAATTGGTGGTAAAGGCACTCGAGCGGGGGGGGGGGGGTTTAGTTTCGCGTTTCCATGCTTAAAAAGTTAAAAGAAAAATATAAAAACCTGACGACTCAGAATAATCCTGGATCCGCCGCTCTCGGCGGATGGTAATTCGGGGATTTTTCCAGTTTGTTGAAAATACGCGTTGATCCAGTTGCGTATTTGAGCTCGAAGGTTTTCCTCCATTATGGCGGCTCGCTCGGTGCGAATGAATTCGCCCATGTCCCGCGTCATTTGGTCGTAAAGTTCTTTATACTCAAGCTGTTTGTCCCGTCTGTATTGCCTGATACGTTCGTCCTTTTTACTCGTGTCTGTTGTCACTTGACTCGGCTGCAGCATGCCTTGAATTTAGTGAAGACGGAAAAATAAGGAAAGAACGAAATTTTTAAGGGCTTTTGTTGATTTTATTGGTTTCGATGTTTTGTCGATTTTTTTTGGCGCGGCGGGTTTACCTATGAGCAACATTTCCTCGATTCGCCTTTTCCTCATGCGATATCGAGTGATGTAACCGCGCCATACTTTTTGGATTTTTAACGTTGCCTCCGCCTCCTTGGCCTCGTCCCCGAGCTCCTTATCCGATTTCATCGTCGAGCGTTCCTTCATTTCACGAATTTCCTTCATAAACTGAAATCTCATTCGCCCCTGACGCGCCCGCTCGTGAGTCTGTATCAATCTGATTGCTTCCGATTCACTCATTTTTTTCGGTTCAACGTATTCCTCAAGGGCACCCAAACTCCTCAATGTCAACTCGATGAAATTGCGACGCTCCGCTATTTCCTCTTCCTTTTCGCGTCTGAAGTAATTCGGCACTCGCAGCTCGATCTCTTGCGGCGTAAAACCGTACTTTAACAATACATCGTCGAAATAACTGTGCTCGCTCAGATCAACGTCGACTAGTTCGTGCTTCAGTTCGATAACTCGCCCGATCGTCGAGTCTAACATTTTCTTTATTAACATTCTTTTCTGAGGTTGTAATATTTGGTCGTAACACGTTTCTAACTTATTCGCGACCGCGATGTATCGGACGTACAATTCAGCGATACTTTGATGCACTCTCATCCGATCTCTTTGCGGCGTTGAGCCCTGGAGATTCGAGTCCGCGGCAACAATCTCCTCGAGAGAACGTTGCGCCGCTCTCCACATCTCGTCATACGTCGAATTTGACATTTTTTCGTAATTTTACTGGAAATTTAAATCGATGACAGAGAATTTTGATTGTCGAAAAACCAAAGTTTTTTAACTGTCTTGTGCCGAAAAGACTGACAAACAATCCATAGACGTTTCCAACCGAGAAAACCCTTCCTCGCTCCCATTGTTGCCTAGCAAAACAAACTCGACTGCTCGCGGTCACGTGGGCTGCGTTCCCCCTCGTCGAACTGTCAAAATAGAGTTGGGCGACGGAGAGAATAACAACCGTTGGTTCTTTGAAATATAATCACGATGTCTGGACTGAAAAATTTGGCAGAAATTATGGAGAACGAATACGAGGAAATCAATGACATGAGAGTTTTATAAAATAGCGAAACTTGTTTTTCTTACAAATGCCCGCTCATCGCGTCCACCTATCGGCGAGCTTTTCAAGTCGCCTCGTGTAAACGGCGCTCGGTTTTCGCCGTGGTGAACGAGCGCACTAAATTCGCACACACGTATTTTGCCGATAGGACTTAACCGTTCCCGGTCTAAAAAAAAAGGTCATCCATTTCTCAGACCCCAGGAACACATAGATATCGAACAAATATCACTTGTAAATAAAGCCTTTTCCGTTCTGATAAATAAGAATACATGTATATACTTTAGAGTAAAGTCAAAAATTGGTTATGATAAGGAAAGAACAGCAGTAATGGCGTCGGCACTGGAGCAGTTTGTAAACAACGTCCAGACGCTTTCTACCCAGGGTAAGTCATTTTATTGCTCCACACATAACCTCAATTTCAACAATTCCTCTAAATTTCACTCCCAAATCATTTTCTCCACCAAATATTCCACATTACTCCATCAATCCCGTCTTTCCGTCACTCCAAATCCAACATAACCCCAAAACCCCTGCAAAAAAAATCGTAAAATTATAATCTCTGACGTTTATTATTCGCGACTTTGCGAATCAGGCGATTTCAGCGATCTGCGAGATGTAATAATAAAATCGAGTGAGGTTCTCGTTAAAAATGGTTTACACCTCGACAACGTTCTGGAAACTCTTGACCTGCAACAACATTCGTTGGGAATCCTCGCTGTTCTCGTAGCAAAATTGTCGCTGCCGAATGTGAGTGCGGCCAACAATGCAGAATCTTTCAAAATCCTTTTCAATCAAGTCCAAGAGTTTATCATTGGCTGCAACGGCGAACAAGTGCGCTTCGCTCCGGACACATGTAAATATGATTTTCTAAAAACCAAAACTCTCTGGAGGCCAAAAAAAAACCGATATTGAAGTTTGCATCGTTGAAAATTAACAAACATCTCTTTTTTTCTCGTGTACGTGATTCTTGGTCAAAATTCCGATCCTGGCACGAAAAATCGATCCGAAAATTGTCATAATTAGAAAAACGACATAAAAAACATTATTCCGTGGATTCCGACGCTGCAAACTTCCTAAAAAATGAAATTTTCTATCCCGCCAACGTTTTTGTGTTAAAAAAAACGAAATTTTAGACGCAGAACTATGTCACCTGTTGACGCAATCGCTGGTGGACTCTCAAACGCCGTTGCGGGGGATTGACCTGTTGCTAAGAGCGATAAGAAAGATCCAGTTGTTTGACAGTCAGTTGACGTCGATACACGGGGATCTTTGTCAGTTGTGTCTATTGTCAAAGTGTTTTAAGCCGGCGTTGGAGTTTTTGGACATAGACGTGACGGGGATAAGCCAAGAGGGTGGACAGTTTGATTCAAAGCATTTTTTGCTCTATTATTATTACGGGGGCATGATATATACGGCGTTGAAGAATTACGACAGAGCATTTTACTTCTTTGAGGTGTGCATGACGATTCCGGCGATGGCGTTAAGTCACATAATGCTCGAAGCTTACAAGAAATATATCCTTGTGTCGTTGATCCTGCACGGCAAGATATTCAACACGCCGAATTACTCGAGATTAGTTGTCATAAGATTCGTGAAGCCGCTGAGCCAAGCGTATCAAGAATTGGGAACGGCGTACGCGACAAACACATGTGACCAAGTCCAAACGGTCATCACCAAATACCAAGAGCTTTTTGCGCGCGATCACAATCTCGGCCTTGTCAAGCAAGTTCTCACATATTTGTACAAAAAAAATATTCAGAGGCTGACCAAAACGTTCCTGACTTTGAGTCTTACGGACGTCGCGAGCAGAGTCCAATTGCCAGGGCCGGCCGACGCTGAAAAGTATATTCTGAATATGGTGAGTGAAAAAAAAAAAACATTTACCCTGCGGAGTACACACACGGGTCAAATGGACCCGGGGCCTTTTTTGTGTGGGTGAATTGATTTTTCGACGGAAAGACTAAATTCCGAACGATTGGCGATGAAAAATCGGTCGGGGTCAATTTGACCCATGTGTGTACGAGACGGGGAAAAAATTTCTGCGTCTTCAGAAATTCATGGACGAATTTTTTTTTGTAAATTCTTTCCTCAGATCGAAGACGGCGAAATTTACGCGACGATCAACCAAAAGGACGGGATGGTAATTTTCCATGATGACCCTGAAAAATATAATTCTCCAAGGATGTTGGCAAAGCTGGAAAAAGAAATGGCCGCCTGTGCCGAACTAGACAAGAGAGTGGTCGAAATGGAGGAAGAAGTAATGGTCACGCCGCGCTACGTTCACAAAGCTTGTGGCCAAAACGATCAGGAGGATCAACAAACCGCTGGTCCACCACCAACCAACGCCACCAATGCTCAAGGTCAACCAAAACACAGCACTTACTCCATGTAACATAAAGAACACTTGGCCCATTAACTTTATTATTAAAAAAAAAAGGAGCGAAAAGGAAAATAGAAAAACACACAAAACTTACACGAACCAGCTAAATCTCGCTACTGCATTGTAAGAAAAACGATGAAAAAGAACACGAATGAGAGTTTTTGTTTTTAATGAGAATTATTCCATTTTCGATTTCCTTTATTTCCTACTATTATTTTTTATTCAATCGTCCTCGTCCTTGTAATTATGGACGTTGGCTAGACACGACGACATCGAAGAAGAATTTAATAAAATAGCGTGATAATATTCTTCAGCATCAAATGACACAAATTTTTTTCTATTTTTCGTCTACATAGTTTTCGAATAATTTGAGTTTACAGTATGCAAGAGATATATCTATATATATCCGAATCCTATGCTCATGCATGCAAACTCTAGTGTTCAATAACTCGAAAACTATGTAGAATAAAAATCTTGAAAAAATTCTATATTTGGATTTAATGCTAAAGAGTGTGATCAGGAAATTTCATAAAATTCTAATAATTTCGAATTTTTCTATGCACTTAACATGATGACGTTCTTGTGGGTCGATCTCCTTAAAGAAAACAGTGGAAAGTTACAGGCGACGTTTGACGTCGTTGAAAATTCTGTCGAAAGTTTCTTCGTTGCTCGTCGCGCCATCCAGGAAAATAATTTTCTGCTTGAGTCGTTCATCCCCCAAAATTTCTCTTCGTGCTTTCACGTACTCGGGCCAGACTATTTTCTCGAAATAATTGGGCACGTCCGGTGGATCGTAAGTTCGGATTTTCCGTCTTTCCCAACATTCCGTCTTGTCGAGGTCCAAGAAATAACGCAAATCACACAGCTCCGCGATTTCTTTGCAGATGAACAACAAAAATCCTTCCAGAATCAAAATCCCACGTTTTTCTTTTCCATTTTCCTGGCCGATCTTGCTGCTCAGGATTTCTCGGATCTCTCGTAACATTCGCTGCATATCCAAGCTCGTCAGCAACTCCCAATTCACATGATTCAACTCCGGGACTCGCGTGTGCCGGGGATCGTCCGGTGGCAAGAAATACTCGTCTTGTTTCAACAGTTTCGCATTTTTTAACGCTCCAGACAATTTCTCAGCTACGGTAGTCTTCCCACTGCATGTTGCCCCCGCGATACCGATCACCAACCAATTTCCACTCATTTTCCACCACGAAATCCTCAATATTGTCTCTCAAAAAATAAAACTAATTTTTCGCAATCATTTTTACTCAATTTTCATAATCGTCGTTTCTGATCGTAAAGCAATCGATTGAACGCGTCGCGAGAACTGAATTGAGCCAACAAATGCGAACGCAAGGTCACAGTTCGAGATAAAATCTTTATCTCGGGGATTGTGTCACTCCAACAATTTTTATCACGTACTCGAACCACGAATAGTGCAATCTGAGCCTCGAATTTCTTTAATGCGTTTCCAACTCGTTTTTGACCTTGAAAAAAAAAAAAAATTCAATTTTTCTGGCAATTTTGAGCGACCGGACTCCCCGGGCGACGGTCACGTCAATCTAAAGTCGCAAAACGTTCGATCGTTCATTTTCTCACGTCTCGTTTATTGTCGACGATTTACACTGATAAAATCGACGAAAAACTGTTCCGGAGAGCAGGAGAGCGACTAAACTTGAAGTTTCGGTTTGGCCAAATGATAGAGAGTGAAAACGACGAGCCCGCCGATGAAACAGAGTCCGGAAACGGCAGGAACCAGGAGAGCTATTCTCTGAGACGGAAATAGGGAATGCAGACGGTTGTCGTCGATGAAAGGCAAGCCGATGACCCAGACGGTATAATACAAAAATGTGCAAATTGTCAAAATGAGAATGATTTTTCCTTTCTCTCTGTCCGTCTCCAACATTTTTTACAATTTTTTGAAAAATCCATGCAATTACAACTCGCAATATTCCTCCTCGAACTTGGCAAAGTCTTCCTCCGTGAACGCCGTCTTTTCTTCCTCCGGCTGAGACGTTTCTTTAGAAACGTAAGACTTTCTCAATGCCCGGCCAAACAAATGTTCCGACGTTTCTGGATCTAACGTTTGACCGCTCAAGCGCAAAAGTCGCTTGACGTTTTCCTCCGTTGGATCTACTCGGGAACTTTGACGTTTTTTTGCTTCCTCCACGCTCAGTTTACTCGAGCGACTCAGTTTGATCGTTTCTGTGGAACGGGAATCACTTTTTACTGCTTGAAAGTAACCATCGGGGAACAATGCGGGTCTTTTTGACCCGAGTTAGGAATAAAACAAATTTAAGGACTGTAAAAACAATGGGACTTTGAAGTGGGATCGATGGAGAGAATTGCAGAATTTTTTCAGATTTTTTTTGCTCCGAAAACGCGAGATCTAAGTGGCAGGACGAAAAAGACCCGTAGGATCTGGGGAGACACGGAAAAATGATATGATATGCGAAAGGTTTGCGTTAAGGTACACATATGCTTACGTTTTTTATTTTTCGTCGAGATGATTCGATGGTTGATGGGAATCAAGTCGAGAGCACCTTTGGTTGATTTGTTTCTCCTCTTTTTGCTCTTCGTATCTGTTTGAATTGACAATTGCGTCACCAAAATACATAAAGACATAACCTCACTTGTAATAAACACTCGAATTCCTCACCTTTTTTCACATTATTCTCGTAACCGAATAACTCGAGGCTCGTACGTACGAGAGCTTTTGACATATCTATTCTATTTGTAAGACTCTGAAGGTTTAAATTGCCGAAAACATTGATAAAAATTGCAACGGAATCGAAGCCAATAATCGCACAAAGAAACGCACGTGAAACGAGACGTTACGACGATGCAGCGGTGGATTGACTAGGCTAGTGGCTGGTGAAAGATTTCTCTCACATCGATACCAGAGTCAAAGGTCCTCTGCATTACCGACGGTCGAGTCTTCATACCGACCGAGTAACGTGATTGATCAACGTCAAGTGGCCGAACGAAACGGCCGAAATAAACAACGCGACGGGTCGTCCATCGCATTGCCACATTAGTCTGAGCAAATGTTTATTTTTCGGTTCGTTTCGTCGTGTCGCTCGGCGGAAATGTCGTTCAGGATATTCGGAAGCGTGAAAAATGTTCGTAATGCAAAGTGCAAGCAAAGAATTGTCTCGATAAATAAAAAATAATTGGCAAAAATGTTGGGCGCAGTAAAAAATGAAAGAGACAGGTCGCAATATTTCTTCGTTTATTATTTATTAAATATACGAGCGGAAGTATCCGGGGCCATTGTGTTAAAACGAAAAACGAATGTCGGCTCGAAGCGATAAAATCGAAAAGCCCCGATATCGGATTTTAATAGTTTATCTATTACGAGTAATTTGGACGATCTGGTAATGAAAATTCCAGACGCGTCGCATGATTGAGTTTCGGTCCATTTAAAATATAAGGCACATTAATTATCTATGTACATAAGAAAATCGAAGGATTAAATTCACACGTATGTTCATATCTATAAATATATAGATATGTATATAAACACACACGCCTATACACACGATCATACAGGACTGGGAATCGGTTTTTTATTACATATCCAATGAATTTTTCTAGAGACGCCCAGTTCCGGAAACCGATACGATGGAAATACCACCTGTAAAATACTTGTCCTTTTCGAACGAATTAAATAGTATTTTTTCTATATGTTTTTGTTTCAAGGTCATTTTTTCTTAGAAAAAATGTGCAAATGGTCGGGCGATAAATTATATTTTATTGGCTGCCGATTCTTCGAGATCGGGATCTTCGTTTATAATTGAAATGTCGCGTATCGAGGGCCTCCGCGATCTCCAACCTTCCGGAGACGCGATCGGCGCTGTTGTCTTTGTCAACAACTTCGGACCTGCGAGAGAAATGATTATTGCACCGGCAGGGGCCGTTAGCAGTATCGATAGTACACAAAGCGTCAAGGTTGTTTCCGCATGAGCCACTTGATCCGTTTGGGCCGGATCTATTTCGTCCAACACTACTGGCCCTAAAGCCGCTTGTACCGTCGCCTTAGCCATACACGCGAATGCAATAAATATTTTTTCTTTGAGGTTAAACTTGGAACCGATTCCCACTAAAACAGTAACCAACATTCTCACTATTATACCCGCAACCAAACACGCTACTATCATATATACTTTTGAGCCCTCCAATTCGTTGATTTTTATTTGTGCACCCGTAACCCCAAAAAGTATCGGCTCGAATATCATCCAGAATATCTCGAAGGATATTGCCACCGGGTTCTGCAAAAGTAAGCAAACGTTTTCATCGTTATAGTGGTTTTTTTTTTCGGTCTTTGTTTACTGTTTACGTTTTTCTAGCGACGATTGTGTTGTGCCGCGTTTCGATGAATAGTTTGTTTTTCTGGGTACTCGGGCGCGCGAGCCTCTCGTGTGCCACGTTTTTTTCGACGATCGATGTCGTTCGGGGCTCGCGGAAATAAAATTTCTTTGCCATTATGTTTTTCTACTCATTACACGTCGAATTAGTCGGTGCGGGACGTAAAATATCGACAAACGAACGAGAGCGAGAGAGAAAAATAGAGTATGCTCCGGAATATGTCATGAAAATTATTCGTACGTCCTTCGAAACGAGTCGACTCTCTATGTACGCGAAATCGACAACTTCCCGTGTGCACTCACACACACATACCCATACAAATCCAGAGTGCAAATTGTATAGTTCGGATAATCTCTCGCAATACCCACTTTCGTATCGCCCGTTTCAGACTCTCGAATATAAATTCGTGCATTATCCCGAGAAAAGCCATATTGTCAGTGAAGAAAAAACTTTATTGAATAATCCAACAGACATTTTTATTTTTTATTCCTCCATAGATATTCGCTGACCCGTTCCTCCCGCGTCAATCAAGAGTCGAATAATATTTAATCATGAGATACAGGAAAAACGATTTATACGTATTTTTACGTGGCACTAAATTGAGATTGATTTTATATTTAATTTTTCCGTGAGATTGACGGAGCTTTTGCTAACGGGATACGTTTTTTTATTTTTTTGAGGTTATATTCGTTCTCGACCACTCTTTTTACATTGATACGCGTTTTTTTTTCAAACATTCCGACCACCAGGGCCGCCCCTTTGCGAATAAAAGTATCGAAATTCAAGGGAGGTTGGTATAATATCGAGCTCTGGGGCAAAATGGACCAGGAGGGACAAAAAATTCGGTTGAAATGGTGAAACGCATTGAAATGATAATATTTATGAAAATAAATATAAAATTCATTGATTTTTTGGGCGGGCTGTACCATTTTGCCTCAGGAGTTGAGGATCAATTTCGAAAAATAAGGATATAAACTTTAGTGTTCCGATGAGAGTTACGGAGAGGTTGCCAGAGGCTTTTCCCCGGAAATGCTCGACGCGCGGGCAAATACATCTCGCAATGTAAAAGCAGTCGCGGCTTCAAGGGGCTCGAATTTAAATTCGCCTGGGAAAGCTCCCGAATATTTTACGGGAGTTTGAAAAGCGTGCTTCGGGAGAATGGCTCGCGAATCTGTGATTTTCGTGTGTGTGCGTGTTTCTATGTCGACGTTGCGCGCGGCGCAGCGAGAGACTTCCGGCCTCTGGAACAAGCAGATACGGAGACTTCCGCCGTATACATTTTCCCACACATACACACGAGCCAATACCGACGCGAGCACGGACACGCACACAAAGGCAATCGTTCGTACGTGAACTACATTCGGGAAAAGTCTCTCGCCGTTTTGAATCTAATTCGTTTACTCCCGCGCGCCCGGAATCTCACATTTTTACATCCCCCCTCTCTCCTCTCCATACCACTCGCATATTAAAGTTTGTCGGCTTCACACGTCCATCGGATTTATAAGAAAAATACAAAATAATGTAAAAAAAACGCAAAAATAGGCAAAACATCGCGATTTTTTGAGTTTAATCGACGAAAAAAAATAATGAAATGGCGATTTCGGTGAAAGAAAAGTTGTTTATCGAAACTTACTTCATCGACTTCCCAGCCTTCTTCTTCCTGCCAGAAGTAACAGCTGACGAAAGCTGCGGCAACGACCGCGAGCGGACCAGCTCCGCCGAGTTCGACCGCTTCGCTGCCAAAGACGGCCAATAAACCGCCGCCAAGAAGCATCAGCACTCTCATAGGAATTACGAAAGGCTGTAACAATAAAAAAATACCGTTTGACCTTGAAACCCCAAAAATCCTAAAAAATGGTCGTTTCGCACGACAATAAATCGCAATAAAATAATATCGCACTTCATTGTCATGCCCACGAGCAACCAATAAAAACAGGAGCTCTGATCAGAACACCAACGACCCGTAATTGTACATTGATTTTTTTTACACACCAAAAATTCACACCCCGCGACTCATACGATTTCTTATGGCGCTCCGGATCTTTCCGGGAGTTTTTCGTCCTGCCACTTATATCTCACGTATTTGGAGAGTAAAAAATCGGAAAAAATTCTAGAATACTCCTCATTGAGTGTCCTTCGAAGTCCTAATATTTTTGTAGCCGTCTCATTTGTTTTATTTATAAATAAAATCTTTTAAAAACAAGATTTCCGAAAAAAACTTGTCGCTCGGGTCAAAAAGACCCCCCATGATCTATGGCGAGTTAACTCGATTCAAAATTATCCCTAGCTCAATTATCCAGCATCCTTTTCGTCCTGCCACTCATATCTCACGTAATTCGAACGAGAAAAATTCTTAAAAATTCTGGAATACGTTCCATTGATGCTCCTCCAAGGTTTCATAATTTTTATATCCACCGCATTTGTTTTTTTCTTTTATTTCTAAAAAAAAAACGTTTAAAAATCGAAAATTTCGAGAAAAAATTGTCGCTCGGGTCAAAAAGACCCATACAATTCGCGAAAGGTTAATGTTTCAGAATTCATTAAGCTTTTGTTGCAATAGCGTCTAAAAATGGAAACGCAGCGACGGAATAACGGGAAAATGAAATAAATATCGAACCGGAAGTCGAACCAGGAGAAACGTGAAAAAAAAAAAGAGCGGAGAGAAAGGGAGAAGAGCGAGGGCTGATGCAGGTGCCGATGCGGCAAAAGCACACCGTGCTGCTGGGCCCGTATTCAACCGCACCGTCCAAACTGTTGTACCAAATCCAGACTGCACATGGTCTCGCCACGCATACATATATATATATATAAATCCACATCGTGGACGTACAAGAGTTCGTGAGCTTCCCAAACATTTGATTCAAGAAAATCGATAGCCAATGTGTGTTTCTCCGTTGAAAAGATATACCTTCGTACCCGAATGGCTTTACGTCCAGAGCGATTTTATGAGAAACTCGAATTCGCAAAAAAAATCGATTTTTTTTGCGGCAAAAAAATTATTAAAAAAAAAAAAATTCCGACGACTGGCATTTTCGGCGGGATGGTAAATGGAGGTTTCATGCAATTATACATGAAACCAGCAAATTTGCCCTGTCGAGTCAACTTTTAATTGCTTTCTGTTTTGTTATTTTTCATTTTTTTCATTTTTTTTTTTTGTAAAACACTCTAAATCCTTCGAGTCTCGTGCGAGCTCGTGATGCAAATCGTTCTGTCTCGATGAGAGAAATGTTCATGTTTATCGCTACTTTGGTAGACGCTCCAATGGCTTTTAAATGCGTGACGAAAGAAATGAATAACCACGAGTGAACAAGAAATTTGTTTCTTGCTGCGGTTATCGCTCGCCAAAGTGACAAATCCATCATTTTATTGTGCAGATTCTTTAGACATTGGAAAAATATAAGTAGGCACTGCCAAGCCCGAGAAAAAACGTCGCGAGAGCGAGAGGGGAGGGAGGATGAAGGAAAAAATATTAATTCCGGATTCTCGTCGCTTTTCCATTCGACCTCGTGGCGCGAAAAATACCTTTCCTTGGTTTTTCTGTTTTTCACCCGACAGCTCATTACTCCAATGATGAAATATTACCCGAGTCACGTCGAACCACATCATTCCGCGTTGCTCGGATTTTCGTTACATACCGACGTGAAATATCGACCAGGGAAACCAACAACTCGCTGCGATGAGGAAATCATTGCCACGCGATGGAATCGACACAGAATTTTTTTTTTTTTCATTTTTTTTACGATTCTTCTCATTTTTTTCAATTTTCCAGTAAACACGAATAATTATCGGCTGATTACTTTTGAATTCTGTTCAAGACGTTCGAGTAAACGTTTTCTTGAAAAATCACAAAAATGTTGTCATTAAATTGAAGAAAATTTCTTCGGAAATTAAATTTTTGTCATTCTAATCGCAAAACTAGCCGAAAGTTCGTTGGAAAAGATAAATATTATGACACTGAAGCTTGCAGCGTTGGAATGCAACGAAAAATATTAATTTTTATCGATCATTTGTTTAATTTTTTAAAATCATCCTAAATTTTTCGAGCCAATTTATTTTTCCGGGGACAAAAACCGATCGATTTATCGTCCCAATTAAATCTCAATATAAATATCAAACTTTTGCAACGAAAAACAATGCATTTCGTTGCATCCCAACATTGGAAACTTCAACGTCATGAAATATTGTCAAAAATGGAGAAAAATTTGAAATTATCGAAAAATATTTATAGTTTGACGTTTCCAATCAAAGTGTCGACGATTTTTCGGACAAAATTTCATTCTCCAGCTTCGGAACGATGCCCGAATTTTAGGCAGTTGATTTTTTCAAATTTATTTATTTATTTATAAATAAAAATAATTTGATAAACTCACGTCTCCTTTTTCCGGAACATATTTCGCGAGACATCCCCAAAGAATACCAAAGCCCATGCCGCCGATGATGGCGATGGGGCCCTGAAGGATTTGGTACCAAAGAGCATCTTGGGAAAACATGACACTCTTGATTATTCCGAAAATAGCGACGGAGGCTGCATCATCGATTCCAGCGATGGCGATGATAAGAGTCGGGATTCCCTGTCAACCGATTGAGAGCGAATTTCCCATTGAAATTTCATGTTTTTTTACATTTTTTTGTAAATTTGTTGGGAAAAAGAAAAATTGATCGTATTGGTCGCTCCGACCAAGGGCTGTGATGTTTTACCTTGGCCACGCCGTAGCCTTTGCCTCGAAGTCTAAAGAGACAAGGCACAACCACAGCCGGCGATACGGCGGCGATTACGCTCCCGGACAAAAACGCCCAAATCCATGGCAAACCGAGCAAATACGTTGTCGTCACACCGATCACTGTCGCCTCAACGATCCACGGTATCAAGCCGAGTTTCGGCACTGTGATCCTCTGCCTCTTCAGAGCATTTGGATCCAGATCCAAACCTGCCCTCGTCAAAATAATGACCAGAGCTATTTTTCTGAAATAAAAATGAAAAAATGAAAAAATTACCAATTTTCTGTAAAACTCGACGCAATAAAAACGATAAATAAAAAAATTTGTAAATTTTTTCCTTTTTCATTCATTTTGGCATCCTCATAGACGAAGCCTTGAGCTTCGTGCATCTTGAGGATCTTGATGCAATTGAAAATTTCAATTTGCAGTTTTTTTTTCCATTTGCATTCAAATTATATAATCTTGATAACTTTTCTAGAGAGTGAAGAGGAACTAGGAACGTGTACACAGTATTTTACAAAATTTGGAAAAATTCGTGAGGTTGGACGGTTTTTTAAAAATCTCAGATTTTCGTAAATTTTGAAAAATCATAACTTTGAAACCGTTCGATCGATATTCCCCAAATTTAATACCAATGTTCCTATTATGATACTATATTTATAAAAAAATAATGAGCAATGAATCTGAAAATTTGTGGAAATTAGAGCGTCGAAACGATTTTTTGAAAATTTCAAAATGCTGTAAAATTCGTATTTTAATAGCGATTCCAACCAAATTTTAAGAGAATGAAGAGCTCGTATGAATTAACATCTATGCGAAACGGGAGCCCTGTAGCTCGAACCGTTCTCGAGTTACGAACGTTTGAATTTTACATTGCCATACCATACACAGGCACATCCGGACATTTTTTCTAGATATGATTTTTCGACGTTTTCGGACATTTTGCACGCATTGACATTGAAATCTAAAAAGAATGAAAATTTCACCCTCCAATAGGTTCCTCTATGAAGAAACAGCAGCAAAAATCATGGCGTTAAAAAAAAGGGGGAAAAAAATGGATTTTTTCGTGATAATTAGCATAGGAAAATCTGTTTTTCTTACGAGGCTCAGAGGCTCTTGAATCCGCAGTCGATTTTTATCGTTTCCGGAGAATCTAACGCGAAGATCGTAAAAGGAGGCTTTATCTGTATATCGAAAAGATTATCGGCTTAGCGTCTAAGAGTCTCGGTGTGTCACGAGTAGTCACGAGGTGATTTAATCGTAAAAAAAGAAGAAAAATTTGTAGCGTATCTAGTAATCGGGATTGATAATATCGAAAAAAATATGAGGCACGGTAGTCGGGGGCGGAGAATCACGCATTATTTTTCCATTTGGCATGATCCGTCCTCGTCACGGATCCAAGAGAAAACAATTATTTACGAATCGATCGGGCGGATCGCGGAGGATTTAGATCGACACGGGAGTAAACACAATTTCATGATAATTCTTTTTCCTTCCTTCTTCTTTTTATTTTCGACATTTGTTTCAACCTCAACTCGTGACTAGTTGTCATCACTTATGGAGTTTTAATGTATTTGTGACTCGGTATAAACGACGACGAAAAATTAAGGCGCTAGCCTGCGGCGATAAAACGAAAGCACGAGGAACCTCGTGACTCGCGCGCGCCTCTCGTCTTTGTTCATACCAACTCGATCAATTATCGAACGAGGCTCTTTGGAAAGCGGCCGTCTGGCTAAGCCCAACTGTCACACGCTACATCTCTTTCTCTTGCGCTCTCGCATTCTTTCTTTTCCTCTTCGACGGGCCCCAAATGGTTCTCGAATCGGCTTCGAATTTCCACGCACGCCGGAAAGAACATTTTTTCGGAAAACTTCGATATTTCGTTGGTCACGTTCGACTATTCGTTTTTTTTTTTAAAATCACCAAAATTTTGTCATCGCATTTCGGAAAGTTCCCTTGAAAAGTCAACTTTTGTCATTCCAATCGTAAATTTCGCTGACAGTTTTGTTGAAAATGAAAAAAATATCGCCAAGATTACGAAATTTGATAAAAATATTCAATTTTCGATAAAACGTCGACGGTTTTTGACAAAATTTCATTTTCGATTCGATTTTCGGAATTTAAAAAAAATAAAATTCTGTAGGGACTGCAAAATCGCTGCATTATTTATTTCCAGCGATTTTGATATGGAATTTTTTTTAGAATCGAATGGAAATTGCAATTTCCTTTTTGGAATCCGTAAAAAAAAAATTTTTTTCCTTTATTCCGAAAATTCAATTTTTTTCTCTTTAAATTCCGAAAATTCTCATAAAATCTTTTCTCGTATGCAAACATTTTGGAATGAAAATAAGAATTTCCATTTTCCAGTCCTTAGAAAATTAATTTTTTGCTTAAATTCCGAAAATTCAATTTTTTTTTAATTCTGTAAGTTTCCCATGAAATCAGCGAATAAATTTTTCATGCTCGTTCGATAATTTCTTTCGATCTTTCCGGGACTTGGCGGTTTTTACTAAAATGTGTCGATTAATTTTCCGAGCCCGGGTCCGAGGAACGTATGAGGAGGATAAAGCGGAGGCTGGTCGAGCGGCGTTACGTAAGTCTCGCAAGCGCATGAACCATCGGATTGTGCAACCTCAATGCGTGTGGTAATTACGCACATACTAGAGAGAGAGAGAGAGAGAGAGAGAGGGAGAGTCTCGTCGTGTTAAAGCCGATCATGTCGAACGGTAGTCCGAGTCAACTGTCACGCACTGATTCCGACGCAATTTCTCATAATTTCCAAAAAATGTTCTCCCCAAAAGAAAATTCGCATCATTCGCTCCGATTCAACGAACCGGAGCCATGGGAATGGCGCGAAGCGATTCGCGCCCAGACATGAGCACCATTGTCCACGTGAAAAAAAAAAAAAATCTCGTCGCCGCGTGTCAATAAAAAATATTCGATAATAATCTTAAAAATAATAATAATTAAATCAACAATTAGTAATTGATCAATAATTAAAATACAATAATTAATAATTAAATAAATTAATGATTTAATAACTAAATAATTAGATAAATAATAAGAATAATCATATTTGAAACAAATAAATAAAATTAATAATTTAATAAACAATCAATAATTAAATGAATTCAAATAAATAAATGAATAAAATAAATTATTAAAAATATTGTAATAAATTATGAATAATTGAATGAATAAATAAATAATTCAATAAATAATAAGAATAGTAATATTAAAAATAAATGGTCAATAACAAAAGTACGTCGCTGACGTAAAGGATTTGCTCGTTGTCGCGAAGCTTCCGGTTGACTTTACCAAAGCCCGTCAATAATGTAACCGCAAATTCCCTTTCCTCGCCTCATTGAGCCGCTCGCGAGCCCGCGCGCAACTTTTTTTCGTCGCTTCGTCTCTATACGCGAGTGACTATGCATTTTAATTCTCACGGGTAGAGAATAAGGGCTCGTACAGCTCGCGGCGCATTTGGGACACTGAACTTTTCCCAAGTTCAACGAAAAAAATACGTTTTTTTTTTAATCAACAAAAAAATTGTTTTTTTTCGTCCTGACCAAAAATTCAATAAAAATCATGAAGTCCCGTTCGGGAAACACGAGATTTACGAGAACCGCCACCTCCGGAAACGTCTCCCATGAACAGTAGCAAAGAAAAAAAATCCTCAAGCCCAATCGGGCGAAGAAAACGTGAAGAAAAGTCGAACATTCATTTAAAAAAATCTTCCAGCCCACCTGGCAAAGTCTCGACCCCAAAAATCACGTCGTTCCGATGTGCCAAGTATGTTTTTTTCCATATCTACTCTAGTAGCCCCGCAGAGATTCCCATGAAGATGAGAGAGACGAAAAAAGAGCGAGTGAGAAGGGAAAAAAACAAACAAAGCTTATCGAGGATTAATCGTGATTACGAATGTACGATAGCCATGTTGATTTTTAGAAAATAATCTGCTCTCGATATACTCGCGCGAGAGTGCGTTAGCGATAGCGAGAGATAAGGAGAAAAATAAGAATGCAGCAAAGTGTAATGCTCGACAAACTCGAACTTTAATCGGAAATAAAAAAATAAAAAAAAAGAGAGAAAAAAAAATGTCCATTTTTTTTCACTTCTTTTTCGTTCAATTGAGAAAATTTTGAAATTCCTCGGTGTCTCTGTGCTTTGGCTATTTAACAATGAACAACGCGCGCGCGATCTAGTTTCTTTGTCCCGGACCGTCCGCTCGCGCCAGAGACGAACGCCGCGAAACGGCCGAACGCTTTTGTTTGGATACAATTTTTTGAAGACCAACTTTTCGCCCCGGCCAAGACAAAAAATCTTTGCAAATCTCCGCGATTTATTCGATGCACAAAAAAATTGAGAAAAACCCCACGCGGTAGCGTTGACCGAAACCGTTTAGCCGATTCTATGCCGTCGCAAGATGTCAGCGAGATATAGAACACACAGAACAAACGGAATTCCATACGCGAGTCGGGCAAGGCCGCGTGCGCGCGGTATCGCCTCGTTGCCACTCTGTTTCGCGCTCGATTCTTTCGCCCACCCTTCCAACCTTGCAATCCCGATAACACACTCCTCCTGTATGAGTTACAAACCTTGTTACACCATTTGTACGAGGCCGTCCGCGCGCAGAAACACGCTCGTCATTCTCAACGATCGCAAACTTGTAATTTTATAGGAAAATTTGGAATTAATTAGAATTTTATGAAATTTCGTGATCACACTCTTTAGTATTGAATACGTTTTTTCTTCATAGTTTTCGAAAAATTGAACACTAGAGCTTACGTGCCTTAGCATAGGATTTTTCTATATATAGATATATTTTTTGCATATTGTAAACTCGAATTATTCGACAACGATGCGTCGACGAAAAAAAGAAAAAAAATTGTGTCATCGTATTTGATGCTAAAGAATATTTTTACCAAATTTTGACTGGCACGGAGGACGGTAAGGAAAATAGATGAGCGAGATATTTGGAATTTTTTCGACTCGAACGAGCGCTGGAGAGGATCGAATTTTCTTAAATTACGAGACGACTTACTCTGGACGGAATAGTCCGTGGATATGTTCATCGCTCGTTACGTGTGACGATATGCTCGGCGGGCCTCGACCTTAAATAAAAGATCGCGCTACGTCCAGAAAGTTTTGTTCCCTGACAAAGCAGCATGAGGTAAAAGGAAATGACGGGGCTTAGATTTTGGTGGGACGAGTCCGCGAAACTCTAAGAGCGCGATTAGCTCAGCCGCGTTGGATATTGCGAGACGGATCGCGGTCCAAGGAGTTTGGCGATCGAGACGAGGCGATGGAATCGCGTGCGGCTGCCCTCGAGCTCGTTTGCTCGAATTGGCTAACGGCGCGCGCGTCTTTAGCATACGAAATTACGCGGGACGTGGTATTCGAGGAGAAAAACATGAGCCAGAAAAAAAACGGCACGTGCGCGAGAAAAAAAACGAGGAAAATCGGAAAAAATGAAAAAAAAATACTCACCGAAGATTTGCGATGACTCCGGAATAATGCCCGCTCTCAAGGTCAACCGCGCCGACGTTTTGCATGATTATTCCAGTCACAAGCATTCCTATAAGGGCTGGTAAGGTCGTGAGAGAAAAAAGCCATCCACCGAAATGAGCCGCGATACTCAGAGCCGCCAAATCAAAGAGAGGACCTCCGGGAGCCGCGTCTTTCCCAATTATCGAATAAACGATTCCCCATGCCATCAAACCCAACAGGAAAAGACACGTTACCCGAGCAAACTTTCTGTAATTCGGACAAAACGGCTGTGGACAAGCTCGTCGCCATCCCGGAGGCTCCCAAGACGTCGAATCGTCTCGACCGTGACAACGAGCACAAAATACGTACAACCAAGATCTGTCGACAGAAACCCAAGAATCACTGAAACGAGATTCATGTCTTTTTCCGCACGTTTACACAAGTTTTTGCAATCTTTTTCCGGCCCCTCTTCTGCCCTCGATATCCCGAAACAATAATTCCAAACCTCCAGGACAATTATCACACAATTTCGATTTATTTTTCGACAAAATTAAATTCGAATCGATTAAAAAATGATTTTCTCGTGATATTGAAGGCAGAAAAGTGATTTTTAAAAAAATAGAATTACAGATGAGGAATTACCTTTTCAATTCTTCGGAATATTCGATTTTGTCGCGCATAGAACTGGAGAGGCTCATGGCGGACTTTTTGCGGTTATTTCCATTGGCGCGAATAGTGTCAACATCGAATTTGTACTGTTGTATATTTTCGACACTGCCACCGTTGCTGTTGCCATAATGTAGGATAGATTTTCTGCGTCCCTGATCAGAGTTGTGTTCTGAGCTGGCACTGATTCGTCGATTGTGTTCAAAGGCGGGATTGTCAAGCCCGAAAACTTGTTCACTTATGGAAACGCGTCTTTTTGACATTTCTTCGGAGCTGCGGTTGATGCCTCTGGAGCAAGGTGGTGCTGTCGGCGTTGGCGGTGTCAGTTCGTGAGAAGTGTTCGAATCCATGGTGCGAGTGAGGATCGTAAAGAATCGGTGGCGAATTGATAAAAATAACTGAACTATTTAGTCATAACGAGTTTGTGGATAGAGGCGAAAAAGTGATGTGAAAAAAAGTGGTTCATGGATGAGAAATTGGAAGTAAAATAAAAGCGAAGAAAAAGTGAATATTTGACGGTTTGTTTTGATTTTTTTTGTTTCGTGACTCCTCGGAAACTGTGTTCTCGTCGCGAGTAACAAACTTGAACTAAAAGCTCTCTCCCCAGCAAGGAGAGAGAGAGAGAGAGGGCGAGAAAGAGAGTCCGAATGGTCTCGCGAGAATGTCGTTGATTGTTCGATATGGCGTCCAACGATTCCGGGTGAAGATGCCTCGGCCAAGAAAACAGTGAGACAAAGAGAGAGGCATGCAAGGAGGGAGGGAGGGAAGGACTGGGGAGAGAGATGGATAATGTGTGAAGAACGTATTAGTCCGTAGATCACGAGTTGTCGACTCCAACCTCGTGACTTCTTTTTCTCGTTTATATAGTTTTTTCCTTTCTTTTACTTCTCTCTTTATTTTACTCTATTAGTAACTCCCACTTCCTTCGGTGCGCGTTGTAAAAATGTTGAAGGCTCTGGGGCTTAGATCGGCAATCACGACTCTGACTTTAATATTCGAGAGTTGTTGACTCGATCCCTCGTATTTCCATCCACGCGCGGAAGCATCATCCGATTCCTTGGACGACTATTATTTGTTTACCTTTTCGCTCGAGTCTCGGTAGCGCACTTTTTCGTCCTATCAAAACATTGCCACTGCGGCTTTATATATATTTTTTATTTTTATTTTTTATTTTCGAACCGATTGATCGAGCAGCGTCCAATGTTTACAAACAATTTAGACAGCTCGATAGATTCGATGGCCCGTTCCATCGTTTCGCGTCCACATATTATTCCCGCGGCCACAGATTCGCGCGATGACTGTTGAACGTCGAAACGAGAAATCGATCGAAACACACGATTGACGATATTTCACACAGTCAATTTAATCGCAACAATAAAAATATAAAAAATCCACATTTTGAGGTTCTTTGACCAACATAATTGATGATTTCCCGGAGTTTATGAATCGGTGAATAAAAGCGCGGGTAGTCAGAAGGCGGAGGACACGATTGACACTGACACGACGCGGTGGCCACTGTCCAAACGAGACGGATTATTTCTCAACTGGCTTTATACCGTGTCACTAGTCGAGGTTATTTTCTACCGGCGGAGAGATATCGGTGCGCGACACGACGATTGACAGTGTTTTTCAACGAGGTAGAGTGAGATTGTTGCAATGATGTCGATCGTTATCGAGCTGGGATGCGATTTGTAGAATACGATTGTCGATCCGAGCAGGCGGTCAGAGAGTCGGACATTTTTTTCCGGCATTATAAAAAACGGCGCGGAGGGAGAATTTATTTCTTTTGGTAAGAAAAGTTCGCGGCGAGAATCGATGAGCGACTGGCTCGAGTCAAGTGTTCCCGGGGCACAAGCATGAGCGCGTTTTCCTACGACTATAAGAAGATTGCCAACTAAAATTCACTACAAACTTAATACCTTCGTGTTTGTTTGGACGTAGAAGTTTTTTTTTTCTCGGGCACGAGCGCTGCGGCTCGATCGCTGCCGAACAAAACGGCGTCGGGCCTCTAAACCCAAACGGATGCCACTTTTTTTTCGTTCAAACAATAATATTGTCATCGGGACGCGTACAGGATGGGCACAGCTGGAAATTCATTGTCAAGCCCGACCCCACCTCCTCGCTCGCCTTTCAAACTCTTCTCCCCTCTCTTCCTCTCTATTAATCATCGCGCGCTTTATATGCGCGCGAACAACCCAAGAATTATGTTTCATTTTTTAACCAGCAATTTTCAACCATCTTAATAACCGAGAGATTATCCAAACCATTCAATCGCCTTCCTATCAACTTTTTTTCCTCATCCATTCATGAGCGAATCAAGCGGATACGATAATCGAAAAAATTTCGTCCGTTCAAACGTTTTTTTTAAATTAATTAATTAATACATCTATTTATTTATTTATTTGTTTATTTATTCACAAATTTGTTTATTAATAAATTTGGTTATTCACTAATTTGTTTATTTACTTATTTATTCATTCATTTATTTATTTACTTATTTATTTATTTGTTCATTTATTTACTTATTTATTCATTTGTTTATTTATTTATTTAATTATTTATTTATTTAGTGGATAAATAGTGAATGAATGAAAGGGACGTGGATTCACGAAACTTGAGAAATTAGTGAAATATTTGGGTGTCGATTGAGGCGAATGTTGATGAAAATGAAAATGATAATTTCCTGCACCTTTAGGAAAACTTTTGCAGATTGAGTGCCTGCGAAAGATGCGAGGATAAAAATGCACTTTGTTGCTAAATATCGAGACGAATAGTGCGAGCTGGCTTGTTCGGTTAATTAACGATCTCCAGGCAGTAGATTATTCCGCTTGTGGTCCGGCAGATACGAAGAGAGCACAGCATCTCAAGTAGTAAAAATAAGATCGAATGCTCCGTCAAAAAAATGAACGCATACGCTCATTTGGCTGCGTCAATGACGAGCAAGTGTAATCTTTCATGTGTTTACCAATAAAGTTGTTACGCGAGTGTAAAATGTGCTGAGTTATTTTGCTGAAAATTACAGAGTCTGGTGTGAATTACGAGAACACACGTACGCTCAGTTTAAATTCGTCACGAGTCCAATTATCGACAGTTACGAAACTGAGGTTGGAAAATTAGCGATCGCGTGTGATACTCGACCTTTCCTAGTCAACGATCAAGCAATCTTTGCAAAATTCGAAAATTTTCAACGTTTCATTTCGTTCGGATAAATTGAGCGAAGAGAAAAAATATTTTCTCGAGTCTTTTCACTTTTTTTTTCCTTTGAGAAAAATGTTACGCGTTACTCGACTCAATTTTCTAACGAGAATTAATTTCGCCTCCCGAAACATTCCCTTTTTCAAACTCGAAGACGAAAACTTTCGTCCGAAAGGGAAATTCGGTTTGATTTATCGTGGAATGGAAGGGAATGAGCCAGGAGAAGGCATGAAAGGAAAAGTACACCGACCGACTAATTAGTGAGAGCGAGGCCTGTCCCGAACTCTCGCAATTAGCCTCGTCCAGGATTACCCGGTCAGCAAATGTAAAACACATCCTCCCGGCGCCAGTCTCCGTGACTATATTTTCTAAGTAATACCAGAAAGTGTCCAAATTGGAAAAAAAGACAAAAATAATTCGACAGATTTCAAATTTATCGAAAAATTCAAAAATTTACGTTTTTTTTCGTTTTTCGAGACCCATTTTTGAAATTCCACTAATTTGCACTTGCAAATAGTGCCGAATGAAATTCATCGACGCAGCGGTGATGATGTGTTGGATAAACAGAAGAGATTGACGAAATAAATATTTGACGAATTTTAAATTTCCTGAAAAATTTGATAAATTTTCGATTTTATAAAAATTATTATTTTTTTTTTCTTCATTTTTCGAGCCTCATTTTCGAAAAATCTACTAATTTGCCTCTGCAAATAGTGCCGATGAGAATTCTTCATTGCGGCGGCGGTGACTCCCTGTCGGATAAACAGAAGAATGTATATTCTGTTTCTAGTAGGTGAGAGGCGTGTGGAGAAAATTATCAATTCAAGCGGTGCGCAGCCCCCGACGCCGTTGAGTCTAATTGCTCAACGGTAAGCCCCTTAATATTTTCATTCGGAGTTTTGAGGGCAGCGATAAGAGGGGGAAGCAGAAAGACAGTAGAAAGAAAAAAAAAGTGTGACCTCGTGAGGACGTAAGGTGCATTGGAACTTGGGGATTTATCATAAATCGTTGGCGCGAATAGATTTAATAAGACGCGAGTTGTCGCGAAGGTCACGATCGAGGCATCACGTATAAATCGGATAATAATAATGTTGCGGTTGCATCAATATTATTAGGGAATCGAGTCACGAATTTGAGGGGAAAGCGAGCGTCGAATAAAAGGTTTTTTGCTCGGGCGAGCAGAAAAAAACTGGAGGCTCGTCGAACGACGCGAAATTTTCCAATTTTTCGTCATTTTTTTGTGGCTCCGTGTCAATGCACAGTTCCCCACGATTGGCGAGCGTAAAGAGTACACGAGGACGCACTTTTGCTAACGAGCGAGTCGTTCTGAAAAAATAACGCGAAATAATGAGAAAAAAAAATGAAAAAAAGTGGATAATGCGATTTTCCTTTCGGAATGCGATAAAAATGCCTCACTCGACTGGTTCGACGGCCAAGAGCACGTGAGTGCCAATTCCTAGGCAAAAGGCTCGACGTATTTTCACGGAAAACACGAAAAACCGGATCGTACATTTTCTTCGACAATTATTCATCGGTTTATGGATTATCCTGAAATTTATTTTCCGCATTGGACACTCCGACTCATGAATAAATAAATTCGATACCGAAGAAACACGAGGAGCAACTAATTAACAGTCCAATTTTAAATTCGCCGAGAAACACGAGCATCTCGAGAGTGCCGCGCTGCCACGAGCAATATATTCTTTGTATGGAGTCTAATTTCGTGGTTTCCAAGCCCCCGAGATATACTCGAGCATCTCTACAAAAAATATATATATTTATAAGCGAACATATACGTCGGGGTGTCCAAAGGAATAGAAGAGGAAATTTGTGCACGCGGCTAGTTCCCTCCAACATACTAGCACGCTACGGGGTGTCCCGTTGCGTGTTTCAAACGTCCCGCCAAAAAATTGAGGCTCCGTGGATCTTGGCAGCAAAAAAAATGCAGAAAAAAAATGTCCCAGGCTCTTTAAACTCCTCGCACGATTTTTCACCCGAATTTTCATCTCTCAAGTTCTCGGGAGAGCAAAACCAAAAGCAACTTTGGATCCGTGTCGCAAATGTAAAATTTTTTCATCCCAAACTCACTCACGAATTGTCAAAAAAAACTTTTCGTGTCGCAGCCATAATTTCCGGCCGCCAAGCTGCCCAGTGGCGAGCCCGCGCGACGATCAGCCGGAGCAAAATCCCGCTCAACTTTTCGGGAGCAAACTCGAGCCGGAAACGAAGTTATTTTATTGGTCATTTAATCCGAGACACCCGGTAGATGAAAGAAAATAGAAGCGAAATGAAACTGAGGTCGGTTTGTGCCACCGAAACTCTCTCGCGGTGCTACGACTAATTACATTTTCGCTCGAGGCGGTAAACTCTTTCGTTTCCTCTTCCTCTTTCTCAGACCGAGAGAGAAACATATACAGAGACTTTTCAAAACTAGTTCACGGAAGAATATATACGCGACACGATATACCGACGAGAAAAAATGATCAAACTAAGCAACAACAAAAAAAACAAACGTAAACAAGTGTCGTGAGGTACTCACATGTGAATATTCATCGGAATCAATGTAGCAATTTTCATTGGTTCGTATCTGCGAGGCGGGGAGTGGCAGAATCTCGAAAAACAAAAACAAAAAACAATTACCATAACGAGGAAAACCTCGTTCCTGGCGTACGGGATGTTGCGACCTAATTGACTCGAGCCAATTGTCCAAGAAACCCTCAAAAAAACCCCAAATTCAATTTTCCCATTTCTCTCCATCCACCAAACAAAAATTTTTTTTTTAAATCGCTGCACCATGCGGAAACGAAAAAAATCCGAGAAAAAATAACCTAAAAAAATTCCAACCATACGATACCGAGGAAAACCTCGTTCCTTGTGTATGGGATGTTGCGAGCTAATTGCCTCGAGCCAATTGTCCAAAAAACCCGCAAAAAAAAACCCCAAATGCACTTTTCCATTTTCTTCCTCCCACCAAACAAAAAAAAACTTAAAAAAAATCGCTGGGCCACGCGGAAACCAATAAATATGAAAGAAAAAATCCAAAAAAAATAGGAAAAAAATTGCAACTACGTCTAATGGATCGAGGTACGAAATCGTCTCGTTAAACATTTCTTTAATGTTTATTTTTTCTTTCATTTTCACAACTTGTTCACCTTTCTACCATCATAATTGGGCAATTCCTCGAGTATATTAATTCCCCATTAGGCTGGGAATTTTCTTCTTGTATACTTAATCAATAATAATAATAATGATAATAATAATAATAATAATAATAAATCTGGGCTCTACCTGAGCTCTCTTCAATCCCACGTAGCGTCTGCACCTCTCATCAATGTCCCACATTCTGAAAAGCACTCTTAAGGCGCGCTCACTAGTCACGAACGATATTTCTCATAATCGGTGGCTGGAAAATCTCGTAATCCAGTCTTTTATTTATTTCGTTATTTTTCAACACGAGGCGGGCGTTGTTTCGGGTTTGGGGGATGAAAAAAAATGCTAGGGCTCGAGCAGACCGACGGGTCGGGGTTTTGGGGGAGAATTTTGACGTCCGGACATTCTTTTGACCTTGGGATCTGAAAATTGTTGGAAAATTTAAAGTTTTTTTTTTTTCTTGCAATTTTTAGGGGGAAATGAAAAAATGTTCATTCAAACGGAAATTTCTTGGATTTGGACGCGTTTTTTGGCACTTCCCGGTGTTCCCGGCTGGCGCAATATTCCTGGGCACGCGGCAACGTTCGGGGCTGGAGCTTTCGGCGGCGGCGGCGGCTCCGGAAGATTTTCTTCCAATTGGTCGTCCTCCTCGTCCTCGTCGTCGTCTTCGTCGTCGTCCTCGTCGTCGTCGTCATCTTCCTCGTCGTTGTCGTCGTCCTCGTCGGCATTATTTCCCGCCGCCACGTCCACGCACGGGGACGGCGTTCGCGGCGGATCTGGCCAACCGTAATTCGGCGGATCTATCGTCGATATCCTCTTCCCCCCACCACCCAGACTCCCTCCAGGAGGCGGCGAACACTGAAACTCCTGGAGCTCCAATTCCAACTGCTGAACTAATTTCTGCTTGTGAATCGGCGGACTCGACGACATTGGCGGTGAATCCGAATGCACCAACGACCCTGACAATCGAGACTTGCTCGACCCGAGATCCAGACCCGAACAACCCGCTTCCAGAGAATCTTCCTTTTTTCCCACCCGGTACGACGAGCCTGTTGAGCAAAAAATTCATTAATTCAAAAATCCTCCGGCATTCTCGTCATCGCGGGGTGAAAATCTTTTTTACAATAAATGAAAACAAAAAAATGAGAAAAATAAAAATAAAAATCGCGGAAAAAAATGGAAAATCAAGAAAAACCTCACGAGAAATAATAAAAAAAAGGAGACCAATTACGGTGAGCGTGTTCGGGGCAACGAAGAAATGAAAAATTCATCGTCATCCTCGATATTTTGACGCAAAAATTAATTAACTAAAAAAAAAAGAAAATTTACGGGAAAATAAAACGAAAAAGAAGAGAAAGACGAACCGGAAGTAGATGCAGCTGCGGCGTTGCGATCCCTCTGATGATAAATGCCGGCAAAGATGAGAATATTGAGAAGTAAAAGAAAAATGCCAACGGCGATGGTAACGGTGAGTGCGGTGGTGTAGCTCTGATAATGATTGGATGCGAATTTGCGAAGGAGATTATTAGGGCCCGGTCCTAATCTGGAGTCGACATCGTCTTCGGGAATGCCAGAAAAAGTGGAGGCTGTGCTGGCTGTATTGGGGCCAATCTCGTTGGGGGCACATTCGGTCGTTAAAGCCGGAAGCGGCGTCATGGAGGCTTCCGTAGGCGATGGGATGGTCAACGGCGGAGCCGGGATTGGCATTACCATTGTTTGTGGCCGTACTGCCCCCTCGTAAAGACTCGGACTCTCCGCCAAATGGTGATGTCTCATACTAATCTCGTAACCTGGACGATGCAGTTGCGGCAAAAGATTCAACCACAACGACATCTTGTGACCTCGATAATGAGATCGCATTTTTGTACCCGAAGCCCCCACTTCGAGGTAATACTGATTTATCGAGTCATAAACGTCCCAAAACGGAGGACTCTCAGGACCATTGTCGTTCGGCTCCCTGCAACATTTTCACAACCAAAATTTCGTTTTTATTCCATTTTTCTCTATTTTTTTCTTATTTTTCTATTTTCTTATTTTTATTTTTTTAATTTTCATTATTTTGTGGTTTTATTATTTTATTTTCTTATTTTATTACTTTGTTCTCTTATTATTTTATTATGGTGTTATTTTGTTATTTTGTTATTTCATTATACATATTACTTTTCACATATTTATTTGTATTTTTGATTTTATATTTTTAGTTTTTGGTTTATCATTTATTATTTTGAATTATTGATTTTGTTTAATATTAAAATTTTGTTTTCTGTACTCACCCGCGCCAGATAAAGTTGGCGAGATATCGAGCGAGGAGGCGGGAAAGGTTTTCATCGGCGGCGGTATAATTTCCAGAGACCGGTGCAATCGAGGGCGAGTTAGCAGCCTCGTTTCTTAGCATTGGTATGCCAAGGAGATAGGGCAATTCCTCGCCTTTTCTGCTTTGACGATCACCCGGCTGGAAATGCAGAAGATATCCTCGCGCTCCTGAAGCCGAATGAAGCAACGCCAAACGCAACAAAGGAGCTGCCACCTGACCATCGCCCAGCAAAGCCAACAAAGCTTCTCTAATACCCGATGAACTTTGCTCTCCTCTCTCCCAATCCGTATACTCGTTCCTAAGCGTCGAATATATCTCGTGCAGGTGGTAACGATACGTATTACGCACGTACGTTCGCAATATTCGATCTCGACGCGTTTCGTTCAGACCGTTCTGCATGAGAAATGAAAATTGCATGGAAAATTATTATGGCCTCAAGTTGCTTGGTGATGTTTCATGAATCTGAGAGATTTTAGCAAATTCTGTGTCATTTTAAAAATAAATAAACGAGAAAATATCGACCAGGGTTTTCAATTTTTGTCTTTCTGATTTTTTTTGCTATTTTAATTCAATTCGATTCAATTATAAACTGTTTTTCATGCTTACTCTCATGTCCTCCTCGTTGAGATCGACCCACGCCTCGTCAGAAGTCAGTCCCATTAGAAGATGACGATTCCCAAAGGATGCAAACTCGGTTCCAGGCCCTGGAGCTATCGGGAACAAACCCGAAGAGCCCACGGTCGGTTGAACACTCTGAGGACAATTTTTATTTTGCATTGATCCATCAATTTCCATGCTCGCTTTTATTTTCAAGATTTTCGAAGAGGAATTTTAAAAAATCTGTAAATTTGCGGACATTAGCGCGTCGGCACAGAATTCCTCTACGAGGAAGAAAAATGTTGGAGAATCCTATAAAGAAAGAAAGCTCACCGCGGCAGAAGTCAGTGGCAAAACGGTGCCATCGACGAAAGGAGCAAATCCGGCAGTGAATCGTGGCGAGTCGAGATGGACTTTGAGGAGTTCGTCGAGGCTGCGAAGTCGGAGGCAAGCAGCAATGTCATCGGTTTCGACGTCGCTGGGACATCCGGTTTGTTCGGCAACTCGTCGTTTAACGGCGAGAGGGTCCCTCTGAATGGCCCAGGGTGAGAGAGCGGAGCCTCCCAAAAGGACGACTCTTTCGATGAGCTCTGCAAAATTGAATCGTCCAGAATTTTTCTCCTCCCGAAACGCGATTTTTTTTTTTTTTTTTTTTTTTTTTTATAATTTTCCCCTTTTTGCTTTCGGTGGTCCGTCATTGGCAAGCGCTGCTCCCGTGCCGTGGCCCAAGACGCTCAAGCGTTGTGGGTCGCCACCGAAGGCCTCTAAATTTTCGCGAAGCCAATGGAGCCCCGCGACCAAATCCATCAGCCCATAATTTCCTTGACCACTGCCCTTTGACCCTGTTTTCAAAAAACCTACAAAAAAAAAACGATTTTTTATTTTCCAAAATTAGTCCCTCAAGGAGAAATTTCTTTCGACGATTCTGAATTTTTTTTTCTCCTCAAATTCGCGAAGAAAAATTTCACTTTTAAATCGTTCAAGAAGAAACAAAATACGAGACTCTCGAAGTTTTGCCACGAGTGTCATTCTTGTTTCTGCGTTTCCGTGATCGAACGTGCTCTCTCGAAAGGTCATTGTGAATGAGAGAGGAGAATCGAGGAAAGTTTCTACAAAGGCAATTTTTTTTTTTTTCTCGAATCAAGGGAGACATGGGGAAAAAAGGAGGTGGGCAATTCTTTGAGGCTGGTGTTGCAGCGTTCGCCTCTTTTTCTCGTCGAAAGTCTTTTGTCTGGTCGATAAAAGTGGAGAGCTTGAAGATTGGCTCGTTAAATATTCACGAGGCGATCACCTTCGCCGGTTGGAAAGTCGTTCGAATTGCGAGGGAGCGAAAAAAATTATGAAATAATGTTTGAAACATTTTCCGGCTCGATGTTTCAATGAAATTTTTCGCCACGCAAGAAAATTTTCAAAATAATCATCGCCAGCTTACTCACCGAGTATCCCGAGACGAAAATTAATGGAAACAACGACGAGACGTCCATGGGTTGCTAGGGCAGTACCGACCAGGGAATTCCCTTCTCCCCATGAATAAGATTCCCCATGAACGAGAAGCAACGCTGGCAGCAATTCGGTCCCGTTACCTGAAACATGGAACGAGCAATGTTGCAAAGAAATTTGTAGGCCAATCTTGATTCTCGATGGACTCGGAATCGTCGTATTTTTTTTTTTAATTAAAATAAAAAACATTTCGGTATTTTTGAAAAATATTCGTCAATTAAAATTCGTCGACGAAGCAGAAACGTAAATCTCTCGCTGCGGTTGATATTGACGCGAGCCACATCACTCCCGCGGTGCTTGCAGAGTTCTCAAATCGCGATATACAATCGACTGCAATGCACTACGGAATTGAAGCGGCAAAGCATCCAAATTTTCCATTTTCTTATGCGCTCGATCTCCTCTCCTTTCCGCTGCTCCAGTAGGGCGAACGAGAAGATGCTTTATGCTCAGAAACTCAGTAACTTGCCACAATCGATAAGACGAAACAATAATCAGCTGAAAAGTTGCAACATTTACATTTGTTATATAATCAGAACTGCGGCTCGTGTGTTTCGCGCTCCGCGGCAAAAGCAACCAGCGACTGCGACGTTTCATTTCCTGCCTGACTATTCAGCGGCTTGTACCACTTGTACCGGCGAAAGAGCAGCCAGGACGCAGCAGTCTCGACCGGAAAATACCATCTTATCGTTTATTTACGTGAGAATATGAAGTTACATTTTTTTGTTCATAAAAAATTGCAGTTTTCATTTTTCTTTTTTATGGTAACGTGGCGCACGGAGAGGCTATGGTCAAATAATTTATTCACGTTCGAACGTGAATTTCTATGCGCTTTTTTTTTTTTACTATAAAAAAGTCGCGGTTACGATATTTTTTTCCTTTTTCTCATCGTATCACTTGACCCTTCGAGTACACACTGGGTCAATTTGACCCGAGGCGTTTATTTGGATTTCCGGATTTCAGTGAATATGCATTTTTGTTTGTTTGTTGGTCAATTTGACCCATGGCGTTTTTCCACGTTGCGGATTCCGTAAATTATTGGTGGAAAATGTTTCGGGTCAATTTGACCCAGTGTGTACTCGAGGGGTGAATTATTGTTTTGAAAGAAATTCGTGGAACGGCGAGGTCGAGATGGTCAAATATTTAATTCACGTTCGGGCGTGAATTTCCACACTGGGTCAATTTGACCCAAAGCGTTTTTCGACCTCTCGCATTCCGGTAAATATGCATTCATCCTTGTTTTTTTTATTCCAGAGACGTTCTTCCCATCAAAATATCGATGAAAAATGTTTCGGGTCAATTTGACCCAGTGTGTACTCGAAGGGTAAATTATTGGTTAGAAAAAAAATGAAGAAACTGACCTCGATTAGAACGTGGCACGTAAAGGTTGAGATAGAGGCAGTCCTCGCTCTGATTGGATGGCGCGAGAGGCGAAAGATCGATGTGGCGTTTGGTGGCCGATGAAGGATCGATGAAATCATATTTTCGTTGAGGACAAACAGGTGGCATAGAATCAGCGTGTTTAACGCCTCGCCATTGGGTTGGCGTGACTGGGGGCATGTAACGTAAAGCACCGAGGGGTGGAGTGGCGTATGGTACGCCGAGATAAGCCTCGAGATCGTTGTCTCTGGTGACGATACCTCGGAGGGTACCGTATCGTGTTCGGACGATACGCGTGCTGTACTTGACAGGACCGCCGGCAAAAGCCTCGGCGATACCGGCGACGTTGTCCACAGGGACATGGGAATTTTCATGGCCAAGGGCAACGATAAACAAGGAAGCAGTGAGAACGATTGTCACAAGGGTTGCCGCCAAGTTGGCCGATTTAACGACCACTCTCTCCAAATTATTACGACTCTTAACTAATTTTTCAAACTTTTTCCAATCTCCGTAACTTCCGGAATCTTTTCCTCCGAGATTGAGCCAATCGCTTATATTTTTCCCATTTTTCTCAGCCTCCTCGTACTCATTTCCGGTCGGCGACTCGATCCTCTTAGCTGTCAAAGTCTCGGCCCTCGTTTTTTCTTCTTTAGGTCGTTGAGGCTTCGACGATTTGAGAAACTCGACCGACTCGATATCCGACAAAATTTTTTCATCATTAGTTTCGTTCGGGGATTCATGAGCTTGCCGCCGGACTTTTGACGCCGATAAGGATTCCTCGAGCTCGTATCTGGCCCTTGGCAATGGACCAACTTGTCCATCGCCCGATAAATCCCTGATTCCTCGCCAAATTTCGTGAGACTCATTTTGAGGAAATTTGGGAAGAGCTCGAGCAGCAAATTCCGGGGATTTATCAATGAGATTTTTCTGCTCGGGGATACCGTCGTTGTCACCGTTCTCGTTGGCACGACTCGCGCCTTCTCTCTTTTTCCTCCATCTCCTCCGCCTCCTCCTCTTCCTCTTCTTCTTCCTCGCGAAAATTTTTTCACAAAAATTGCAACGATCCCGCAGCAGCATCGCGTCACGCCGCCGCGTCTCCGCACCCAAATCGTAAAACGCATCTGTCTCGTATAAATATCGCTCGCGGAGGCTTTCCCTCCGGTCCGACGAGCGCTTCGTGCACCACTTCGTAACGCAAACCTTTTTTCAAGCTTTCACGATCAATTTTCACTCGTCCAGGATCCGCCGAGTTTATCCTCCGGAGTCCTGGCGTTTGCCTCGACGATGTCCTGACTTTTTTGGCCTTTTTCACCAGGCCTAAACAGTCTTCCATCCTCGCCAATTCCTCCTATAACCGCCGATCCTTTTCGGCCGGAAACCTCGAGAAGAAATTTTTTTTTTAATCACCAGGAGAGTCCGAAAAGATTTTTTTTTCAAAAATCTTTTAATTCCCGAAGCGAAAAATTGTTGGGCTCCTCAAAATTCCTTTAAATCGCGGGAAAAAAATTGATTTTTCGAATCGCATCAATTTTTCTGGACCAATAAAAAAACAAGAAAAAAAAATGACAAAAATTAATTTTGCAAAGCTCCACGTTTTCTGGGACGTGTGAAAAAAGAAAAGAAACGTTCTCGACGAGGTCTAAGCACCTTTTCACAAGCGGAACATCTCACCCACTCGAACAAATCTCCATATTCGTATTCCCCGGGGAGCACGAGTCTCTAAAGAATTATTGAAATTCTGAGGAGAGTGTCACGAGTCCTCGGAGCGAGTGTATCGAGTCCGGCACTTGTCATAAACATTTCGCTAGTTCTCGGAGGCTCGAGAGATGTTGATAAGAAATAGGATGGTCGTGTGGGTTGTTAAGAACAGTTATTAGAGTGTTTGGTGGTGAAAAACATTCGGAAAAATTCCACAATGGCGCACAATCGGAGGATTAATAAAAAAAAAATGGGATATCTTGTTCGAGACTTTTTTTTTCAAGTAAAATCGAAGGCGACGACGAGACGGAAACGGAACATTGTAAAAGAGAACGAAACTGAAGGAAGAGACTGTTTTGACGAGTAAAAAATAGAGAGAAAGAGAGAGTTGGTCCTCGCGACTCGGTGTCACGGTGGCGTCTGTCCCGGATGACGTTGGCTCCGCGTAGTAAAGCGAAATCCGTTGGAATGGGCGGAAGAAACGGGAGGCGGTGGTTACCCAACCCTCGAGACGAGTCGAGGAGTAACTAACACAGAGTGAGAGTCACGCACATTGAGGAAATATATGTAACGAGATAGAGAGAGGGTTGTGAGCGATTGGGGGGAATGAAAAAGTTGGGGAAGAGCGTTTTCTCGTTGGCGTTGTTCTCTCTCCTTTTTCGCTCATCCAAATAGCTCGACCGACTCGGTCTCTGCCGACAGGCCCGGGCACTACTGGCGCGTTCGTTCCAAACCCTCGGAATCCCAGTCGAACGAAAACTGCTCGGTGTACGAGTCTCTCTCTCTCTCTCTTTCTCTCTCTAGGGGAAGAGGGGAGGGGGAAAGCTGAAGACCGCGCCGAATCCACGTTGGATTCCCTTTCCCCACGTTGGAGAGTGTACACGGTGAATATCCAGAGGGATCGATAACGCCACGGCAACCCCCGGGTCGTTCCGGCTCTCTCTCTCTCTCTCTCTCTCTGGGCTTTTTCTCTTTCTCGAGCTTTTGCTTTATCTCTGACATGTTCTCTCTTTTCAATAGCCTCTTTTCGCTCGCTGCGCGAATCCCCTACGCCTTATTTCCCGATTCTTGCATAGCTGCGGCCCCCTGCCTCGTCGTTCTTTCGTCTATATT